>DWHP01007538.1:0-10913 GCA_018247895.1 Parnassius honrathi
TGTCAATATACATGTGTGTGCACGTGCACTGTACATATATAAATTTCACAAGCAAAAACAACCACACAAGGAACAATTATTTGTAGGCCGTACGGGTTTTGAACCTACAGTCCTCAGCGCGGCAACTCATTGCTAAGCTAAACATATTTTAAACCTTGGTTCAGTGTTCCTTTCTTTTAAGTAGATATCTCATCATTGTTCATATATTGCCGTGTACCTTACTCTGTAAATGGGGCGTAAGATTACCCACTATTCCTGACCTATAATGCCAAACACGGCGGCAGCCTGGAGAATGCTACCGCGATGTTAATGTGACCTGCACTATACTCCGGACAAGACTATGATCCGACGAGCCTAAAGAGGCATCGACGGAAATACGATATCCGTCCGGATGAGAGGTCAACAGAAGGTCCATCAGGGAAGGTGTATGAACTTCCACATCTGGTATCTGCGTTATGATCTTAAGGTTTGTGACAATAAAAACCGCCGATTTAATTACCAAAATTGACACTTTAATTACCGAACATCGATTAAAACATAAAACACACTGACAATTAATCACACTTACCACTTTAGTTCACTTTATTTCGCTCCGAAGTCTTCGCTTGATCGCCAATTCGATACTCCTCCGGTCGCGGCCCTAAACGGCTTTATACTGGCCTTTTTCACCGAAACATCTGGAATGTTACTACAACTACCGATCCCAAACGACTAGGTGTAGAAAATTCGAATGAGGAGTTTTCTAGAAAGCTTAGTTCTTCTATTTGATAAAAGATGGTGCTAGTGGGAGAGTTCTAGAAAGATCTTGACGCTTCTATTTCTGCTCTTTGATATAAGATGGCGCCAATAATCACCTACTATATACCGGGCATAATGGTGCGCAACGCTGCCCTCTCCTAACACATGCTCGTCCCGATCATTATCGACCTCATAGTAACGCGCCAGTCGATCCACATGGACGATCGATATTTATATCGATATATCGATATTTTATATTGTGTATACCTACGGGCGGGACATAGAGAATCTACTTTGTCACAGGGGGACCGTGGTTGCTGTAAAGTACCCGAAACGTCGGGATAATAAAAATAAGTTAAAAGTGATAATTAAACGCGACAAAATCCGTAAATAATAGTTTTATTTAATGTGTAGTATTCACGTAAATTTAAGAAATATTTACGTTTCGTCTGTCAGCTAGATTATCAAAAGATATTGTAACAACGCATTTTTATTTTGTCACTTAAAAAAAATGAGGATGATACAACGCCTTAAAACTTCGGATGATGTAACAAGATAATACAACACAATCCCCACTCCAGAGCCTCTACCAAGAGTTGTCATTACGAAAACTCGATCATACGCATCGACCGCGTTAGGCGCTCTCATTGGTTAAGAGTTCTCACAACCTTGGAGCGGGCCAAAAACGCGGTCGATATCGATGATCGAGTCTTTGTAATGACAACTCATGGTAGAGGCTCTGAACTTTAATTCGCTTTAACAATGTTAAGTTTTATTAATTTAAGGAAGCAAAAGATACGTGGCTAACGTTTTTTTAATGATCTAACTGACGGACTAAATATAATAATAATATGTTTATCAAGTAAAAATCCTTTTTAAATAAAAAATAAACGAACTTAAAAAGTGAAAAGTTCTTTCTATATACGTACTTGTGTATGTATATACAAAATAATCTAAATAAAATCAACTAAAACAAAACGTATGTAAATTAATAAAATAATCATAAAATTAAGTTAACATTTCTATTAATCATAGTACGTAGGGGGAGGCAGGGCAGTTTGATGCAAGGGGCAGATTGATTCACCTAACATATATCCTAATGGGTTAGATGTAATCGATTCATGACAACACTATAACTTGCCTATGCCTGCCTTAGCGCGACACTTGTGACCGCGCCGCCATCCAGTTAGCCGATGGCGTTAGACGAGATTGTTTGTGTTTTGTGTTCGCCCTACTAAAAAACATGTAGAATATAAAAGAGTTTCACTCACTTTCTACAACTTCTTCGAAATATTTATGCATACTAAAGGTGAGTTATTCCATCCATAAATATTAGTTTGATGCTTTTTGTTCAATAAATCAACATGAATAAATACGATGTTAACGTTTTACAAAAACTTCTGTTGGGGCACAATGATACAGTCAACTTTGGGGCACTTTGATTCCAGTATAAGTTTTTTATGAATCGGCGGTCGTTGAAGTCTAAGCCAATTTTCTGAAGTATTTCAATCAACTTGCCATGTTGAACGCTTTCGAAGGCTTTTTCATAGTCAATAAAACTTTAACTATGACAATTATGAGCGTGTAATGCTACGGTATATTTGCTCCTGACCGTATTATCAGCTTTGAATTTATCTTCACCTAAAATTTTAGCTGAAAAGACACAGAGGCAAGTAGGACAAATGGTGCCTGTCGGAAGTGGAGAGCTAGTTATATTATGCGGGAGATTAACTGCATCAGGTATTGCCTTTCTTCACAGACATGTCTTGCCTCGTTTTTAAAAATGGTTTTTTTTTGTTTAGGATTGATTTATATCAAAAGAAAACTAAGTTTTTTTGTATTTAATTATGGAAAGTTTCTATGAAGAAGATATATGGCTAAAATGACGTGTTAGTGTAAGAAATGTGATTTATTTATATAACTGTAAGACTGATTGTGATTTTTGAACAATAAAAATTTTCAAACTAACACCAATTCCATACAACTTTTAGTTAGTATCAAAGTGCCCCAAGTAGTGTATCTAAGTGCCCCGTAGGCGGTGCACAGTGATACAAATCCCTTTTTTTACTAAAAGCTATTTTTTTTATACATTAATTAAGTAGTTTCTTTTCCCCAAACCCAGCAGAACGTATATTTATGTTCCTTTGCAAATTCTCTACTCATATAAAACAGCTTTCTAGCATTTGCTGTCAAGGTTTCTGTTACATATATTGGTGTACGAGTCTGATTAATTTTTAAGTGGGTAGTATTTAATTTATTGTTTGCGTTTTCCTTATTAAATGATTTTACTGCTGAGATAAATTCATCCTTTGATATTTTGTTGATGAACTCGACAATTATAGGCTTATAGTTATCTGTCTTAGTATTTACCCTAAATATATCCCTAATTCCCTGCTTTTGTATATCTACATTTAAAACACTACTTATATTTTGGACAATGTTAAATAGATCATCCGCGGTTTCAGTCCTTTGTTGTTTAGGTATGTTCCGAATCTCTATAGTGGAACATTTTTGAGTTCTCTCCATGGATTCTATCTTGTTTTCGAGTTCGCGAATATATTTTAGTTGTTCTCGTTTTTCTCTATCTAGTGCAACAATTTTCCCCCTATCTCATCATATCTACTGCTCATAAATTTCACGCTTGTGTGCAATTCATTATATTCGGTATGGTCATAAGAATTGTCTCCATCTTATTACCTATCTTGCGAATCCTTCCAAGAGTTCGGGGTACTAAGAATATCTACTTTAAATGCCTGTAGCTCATCTTTGAAGTCTTGATCATGTTTCCGTTTAGTTGCACGCGCTCATATTAGTGGAAAAATCTCCTACATCAGAATCATCCTTATAGGTAGAGATATTGGGTTCGGAGCCACCATGATATGGTGATTCCCTGGGTTCCGTCGAGGATGCTATACGTGGTGGAGTCCACTTAAGTGGCATGTTTATGAAGCAGGATTTTTAGGGTTTCATATGATTATAATAAGTATATAATAGTACAAAGTCGGCCCAGCGATTACGTATATTTTTGAGTGTGCTTCTGATGCCCTGGTACTTGTGATCGGTATTGTCCAACGTCTTTGGGTGGACACAATAGTGATGCGGTAAGCGCTACACCAATACTGCGTGTGCGCAAATCTTATTTCCGTTAATATGTAAGGGCGGGGCTATGTCACAGCGTGTAATCTTATTTGCTAATTACTTACGTAGCAGGGTTCACAGAGATAAATTACAATGTTGCTATTCTTACACTGTTAACTTAGCATATTTTATGCGCGCCTAGTATTCGTATGTTTATTTTCGTGTTATTTAAATTGATATTTACTAATATTTTAAGCATCACGATTCACTATAAACACTTCTGTACAGTATAGTGGTCCGGAGGGAGGGCAAAATATATAAAAGGAAATGATAAATATACTTAAATATATTTAATATACTAACACAAATAATTAAATAATACATAAATAAATAACAGTCCAACCATAATTTTTTATTATTTGGTATTAGCCCGTTTGCAGAAACGACTAGAGAAATAATTTCGGTCGGCAGACCACTCCATATGTCGGTCACCTCGTGAGCCAGGTCCATATATATTGTTCACTTATCTGTTTCGGCTTTTACGAGATTCTAGTCATACGGGATGCTAATGTCGACCAAAAATATCCTTGACTGTGCCCGGTCCATCAGTACAATATCAGGCTTATTCGTAAGAACAGTCCTGTTTGTGATGATAGCCCGGTCCCAACAGGGCCTGGCACGGTCATTTTCGAGCACGGCTTCCGGTAAGTACTCGTAATACCTCAATTTCCAGTCCACGAGACCCTATTTCAGAGCGAGCTCCTGGTGTGGAATTCTGACTACTAGGTTGTGCCTGTGCAAGAACTCAGAGTTAAAAAGCGCCGAACAACCGGAAATGATATGCCTAAATGACTTACCGAGATGGCGACAAGCTCGACAGACGTCGACGGTGCCATCTTTTAGGATGTATTTCCGATAGTTGTTGGTTTTAATGACGTGATCCTGTATTGCACAGACAAAACCCTCGGTTTCCCCGAAGAGGTCACCAAAACGTAGCCAGTTGAGGGAGGCGTCTGTATCTACAAAGGGCTCATGTACAGCCCTATAGTACCTCCCGTGGAGCTCCTTCTTCTTTCGATACGGTCTCCCGGTCGGAAATGCTATGTACTGCTGGATCCTGCCGTTGCTCGTTGGTTAGGGATAGAGGGGTAAGCCCTTGATCACTTGAAATGATGTCATTACAGAATGGATCATCCGATCTCGCCAGGAAGTAATGACGGAGGCTGCACACTTCGCAATTATGCGTGGTGAGCGCGCTCAGAAAGCCACGCCAGCGTACAGCCTCACTACTGACGATCTCAGATGATGCATCTTATTGGACGTCATGTTAGTGCGGACTTTTCTATCCAGGGCGTCAAGTTCAGTCTGAGTTCACCAGAGTATACCAAAGGTATACATGAGTACAAGCATGACTCAACCGTTATATGCGTGTGTCTTATTGACACCGGATAAAAGGCTGTTAAGCACTTTGGTGAAACGTGTATAAAACACGTCGCAAACTGACTGTTTCGTACCAGATTAATCGATACCGATGTCCTGTGACATACTCAGGTATCGGTACGTTTCAGCCTCGGAAAGGGTTCTTAAGTTGACGAGCATAAATAAGTCTATGCGCTTGGACTTAGCAACCCTTCCCCTTTCCACATGGAGGACCGCACACTTATCCGTCCCCAGCTCCATTCCGATAGTATTAACAAATTCATAAGTGATGTTTAGCAATCCCATAAGATGGAAGCGACTGTAGGCGAATAACTTAAGGTCATCAATATAGAAAAGGTGGGTCACTTTTGTACCTCTCTTCTGAAGCCAGAATTCCCTCCCGGAGCCCTCCAGTAAAGTACTGAGAGGGTTCAAAGAGAGGCAGAACCAGATTGGAGTCAGACAATCACCCTGGAAGATACCCCTTCTTGCTCTTACGCGGCTTTGCGCAGCCGTCATCCGCTCGCCCAGATGACAAAGGATTGCACCCCACTGCCTCATACACTGCTGGAGGAAGTTTCTAAATGTACAGTCAATCTTGTACAGCTCGAGGACCCTCTTTTGGCCATGTATGGGGCATTGAGTTGAACGCCTTTCTTTAGTCTATCCAGGCACAGGAGAAGTTCCAACAGTTGCGTTTCACCACTTTACCAATAACCGCGTCAATGAGGAGTGGTTCCTTGGTTCCACAATCTTGGCACATGACATCACCTGACCTAGCTCCAGGTGACGAATGATTCTCGCGCTCAAAATGGATGCCAGTGTCTTATGTATGGTGGGTAGACACGTGACGGAGCGATATTTGCTCGAGTCTGTGGTATCCAGATTTTTAGGAACCAAGTGAGTGATCCCAATAGTGAAGAGGCTCAGGGGCGGCTTCTGGTCAAGGGCCTCTTGAAATTGTCGGGCGAGCACAGTGTGTCACACTACGAACCCCTTCATCCAGTAATGACGCAGTCCGTAGAGCCCCAGACTTTTTCCGGTTCGGGGCCCTACGGACCGCCTCAGCCACGCCTTCCGGCGGCATGGTGACGGGGTCCATAGACGTAACACTCGCACTCTAGCTCGCCCCAACTTCCATCCACGAGCACTCAGGCTCGGGCTTTACGGGCTCTGACAATAGGCCATGCCAGTATGCGACAGGGTCGTCCTGATCCGATCTTGGGCCCCCTTTACATAACTCTGGCCGCTCCAATGATTTATAGAGCCTCTTCTGATCACTCCGGAAGAGACGATTCTGGTTAAACCACCTTGATATCTCGGTAAATCGTCGAATCCGCTTCCCCCAAGCAGCGATTTTTGCTTCAGGTCGTCTTTGCGCTCCGTTAGTTTCTGCGTGATATCCGGCTAGGACAAACTGATATTTGTCCTAACAAACACCATTCTAACGGTGTGCACAACCCTCAGTCTATTATTACCCGACCTAAAGCTTCTCAGTCTGTGGACAAGGGCCCTTGCCTTTGCGATACGTTCCTCAATTCTTTTTCTCCAGGCTAGGATGGCGCTACTTTGTCTAGTAGTGCGTCTAGCCATGGGAAGTTGCGGTGCCAAAAAAATTGAGTCCATCTCGCAAAGGTCCCGGCTAGCTTCCAAATAGGTCAGCAGCATTTGGTTAAGAGTCCTCACGAAAGCCCGATTTCGATTGCTTAGTGGTATGCCGGGAAGTTGCGGTCGATTTTCGAGAGGAATTCTACGCGTATCCAAAATCGTCTCTTCCAATATGCTCCTCATTTGCTCTAGTTCGTGGGAGACTATTTCACCGTCACCCGAATCAACCACACTGGAAGATTCATGGGGACTCCATGTGTGGATGCTGGGTTGTCGCCTGAGGAGCCGCATCCACAGCCATAGCCGATTCATTCGATGAGGGAATAGCCTCACGCCGTAGTCGTTCAAGTTTAGCATCATCAAATATTTTCGAGCGCGTGATGTACCGAACTCGATCTGCCAGGTCTTGTTCCGTGACGGGAGTAGATGGCTCCAGCTCAGCAAAAAAACAATGTGTCCGTGCCTTATCTATCGCCGTAGTTTCCTGCTCTTTCGCCCTACATTACACCCGCAATGCGTTTTCGTTCATATTTTTTATCCAACGCATGCGACGTGCTCTACCAGCGGCGGGTGCCGCTTGCTGAGTCCGAGGAGATTCAGCCGACACCAAGTCTTCTGGTGGGGATAATGGATGCGGGGGTTGCTAGGTGATTGTGCAGCTCCTCGCGCCCGGCTGGCGGCCCGCTTGCTGCTGCGTCCAGTGCCAGCTCCAGATGCGCCCCGGCAACCCCCAGGCAGCGGCTCTGACGGGAGACGGCCCAGGCCCGGCCCCGTTTTATTGTACGACTGTAAGCACAAACGAGCTTTGGCACCCTCAGTTCTGCCAAGGCACGACGCACAAACCTCTTGGCAAGGAGCTAACTGACTGCACCGACGTAGCAGTTTTGTCAGTTAACTGTTACGTCAGCGGGTGATGGGGTCGTCACTTGCCTACGTCTATTTAGTGATTTGTAAGAAAAAGTATTATAGTAAGTAAAGCAATAAATTTTAATGACTGATACTGGCTGGTCAACCTATATCAAAACAAATACAACCTTACACGCGTGTTTTAAAGTCAGAATTACAAAGTGCTAATAAAAAGCAATAATGTTAGGTTTTCAGACCTTAGGTTTCCATCGTTACGGAATTTCTTGATTCGGTCGTCGCGCTCAAAGCCCGCGATAAAAGCTATGCAATAGCTTAAAAAAACTGCGATTCCCAACCCGCTTGCCAAACGCGGCCACTATGACAATAGGCTCCAACGGTAAATATAAGAGTAAGAGTAGATACCTATTCTTTCAGTGGTTTTAACAATATCTGATGATACTTTGACGTACTTTTGATATATTTTTACTACTTCGATTACAAAAATCTGAATACACGAAATACCGAGAATCAACAACCACCAGCACCGGATAGAAACTCAACCGCTAAAGACCTAAAGGGTACAGTGGGACAGGTTTGTAACTACATACATGTATTTTTTACAAAAGTTCTTAAATAATATAAAATTAAAAATAACTTTGGAGATTACAATATGTTTTCGTACTACTACAATATCACAAGTGCACGCGCAAACATAAAACTAATTCTAACCTAACCTTGAGTACCCAATACAGCATTAGAGACTTGTCGCTAACGTTTTCAGTCAGTCTGGACCCGGAGATCCAAAGAAAATAATGTAACTGGGTCATAAAGCTAGTATATTATGTAATGATTGATATGAAACGATTTTACAAAATATCAGAATTATATGAAAAGATCAACCTAATGTATTATTTACTTATTTTTTTTGCATGTAACTGGCTAACATTTAAAGAACAAGCACAAGGAACGTAAATCATCCCTTTAACCTTTACAACTTATTCAACTTCACGTTTTTACTGCCTTGTTTCTGACAAAGTGACATCCTTAACAGGATTACGTCTTTAAAATGACACAAGCAACTTTTAGCTGGAGTATTTTGGAAAAAAATAAAGATATATTTACTAATAAATAGTTGCTTTAATAGTCAGTGTACTCGAATGTAAAAAAATAATTTAAACACAAAAGTGACTTATACTGAATAATTAAATTTAAGATAGCTGCCAAAGGTATGCCACGTAACGGCGTATCATAACTGACTTACAATTTCACATTATACATCTAAACTCATTTATTTTATAAAAAAATTGCTTAAATATTATTAACTAACTAACCTGTCCGTTCTTGTCCATCTCGTTGTTGGTGAGCTTGACCTTCTCGAAGGAGACGACCTGCTTGCGCAGCTGGTCGCCGGCGAAGGGCGAGTCGGGGTGCGGGTAGAGGCGCGCGGGCGCGGGCGGGTCCGCCTTGCCGGCCACCAGCCACGAGGAGCGGTGGTAGGCGTAGCGGTAGCGCTTGCCGTCCACCGGCACCACGTCGAGCAGCACGGCGTAGCGCGCCTCCGCGCGGCACCCCGCGAACGACACGCGCACCGTCGGGAACATGCGCCTACCGAACGTATTGCGTATATCAATCCATCAAACAATATATTTTATCTTCGTCATCGTCAGTGTTTAGGTCCGCAGCTACGCAGAGGTCGTTTCAAGAACACGCCAAGAGAGAGCTACCCATACTCAACGGTCTGCAGAACTTGGGAACGATATTGTACAGATTTTCTGTCATCAGACAATCATCATAGCTAAGTTAATTGGTCAAAACAACAGAGGTACAACCGTACAACAGTACATCTTGTACCATGTGTAGATGAGGTTAACACTTGGAATAAAGTTTACAAATTTCCCATTACAGCCATTATTGTACACAGGTGCGAAAATAAATATTCACATCCAATATTTAAAAATGGTATTTTATAGAGTTAGTCTTTAAGCTCGTTGTAACTTTACATGCAGTGCGATTAACACGGGTTTGATTCCCGGCACAAAGAAAATGTAATTGCAATATTATATGATGATTTATCAAATACTCGGTGTTAAAGGAAACCAGCATGTCTGAGAAATAAAATATTTCAGACATGTGTAGTCCGGTAAACACGTATTGGAATGGCACCGAGTGCCTACTATAAGCTCCATCCCTCTTTCAGAAATGAGGGATGGACTGTACCCAGAAGTATAATTTACTTTACTGTGTAGAACGGTATAAAAAGTGACTACTTATAGATAACCTATACCTTAATAACTAAAGAAACAAACGAATAAAAAATACAGTTGTGTAATAAATAAATAACAAAATCGACGGGTTTTTAATTTTTAAAGTATTTACTAGATATATGTATTTGTTACCAAAAGCTTATCGTGGCTATTTATATTTTAATTAAAAGAAGTTGTACACAAAGTGTTCCACATTTTCTAAAGTAGGTCTATATAACGATATTTTAAGGCAGATGAAGCTGTAAAAGGAAAACGAAGGTTAACATTACTGTAGGCGATCTGTATTATTTTTTAAATCGGTAACAGAATTACATTATTGACAGGCATCCATGAAAACTCTTTATGGAGTATATGGAATAAAAACATAACTTTGTATACTTTACATAAGTTGTTTTGATTATTATGATTTTGTAAAACGTGCAGCATTTATTCCTAATATTTTAACTTTGCCCATTAACACTCGTAAAGTCAAGGCATCGTTGTATTTAACCTTAAAAATGTAACTACGCAGTACTATTATTTATTCTGCGCTATAACGCGGAAGTACCAAAAGCAATACCAAAATCTAAATCTTAATAGCATTATACACGTGAATGTCTTCATATTTCTTCTAAGTTCTTTCTAAGTTTTAATGAAAGCTTTACAATAATGTGGATTTGGACTGTGAAGTGGCGGTGTAAGAATACCTACCTACTATCCATCATATCGTACATCCGTGGGTATCGTAAGAGACGGTACAGGGAAACAAGCAAGCAACGTCTTCCTTATAACAACCAAAACATTAAAAATACCTTGCCAACCCGGCTGCCAAGCATGGAAACTATGCCAAATATCACCCCTGGAACCCCTAAACTAATATACGGTGATGCCGATCTTAAGCAGGAGTTTTTTACGTGGTAGAGCCATGCTGCAGTTATATTAGAAGTATAGTTGTAGCACGAATGGGTCGGCTCGACCGGA
>DWHP01007539.1:0-10912 GCA_018247895.1 Parnassius honrathi
ATGGATATAATAATCAGACCGGTAAAAGTCTGTAGATGGACATGGCCTCATCCATTTTAGAGAGGACTTACTTAAATCGCCATACTTGAGACACAGATTGATTATAGAAATAGCGTTTCAGTTTCCCGTAACCAGTGTGAGTTTTATGCTTGGCTTAAATTATATTTGATGGAAGTTAAATTCTATCTATTCAAAGTCCTAAGTACTTGGCACATCACATGGTCGCATCTTAGGAAACCCATGGAATAAAAAAGGATTATTTTACGCTGCTAACACACAGTAGTAATATTTTAATTTTATTTATTATAATATTCAGTCCACTTTATTTAAAATGTCTTAGTTTTAATGAGGTAAGGTATATTAAACGCTCTTCACGGTTTTCTGCTTAAAAATATCTCAACAACGGGAATTATTACTCTATAAAGAGGATTTATTTATACAAAATTCAATTGTTGACTATGACAGTGCACAAACAAACTACAGTCCGCCACCGAGTTGATAATCCACGTAATTTACGAAAATATTTATAAATATATAAAGCAAAATTTAATTTTACGACAATGTAGTTAAGGCTGTTTTATGCAAATGTTATTGTAATACAAGTACAAATTGCCCCTTAATGTTGCGCTACGAAAGAAAATTATCTTAATGGGTTTGTTTTTTGTTACAGTTTAATTTGAATTAGCAATTCATTTCTTATAAATAGGATGACAACGATAGAAAGACACGAAAATTGGCATTTTTGAATATTTGGTGTTTTTTTCAAGTGCGAGTGAACTTGCACATGAAGGGTTCCGTACCATCGTAAAACACATTTATATTAGGGGAGCCCTTTAATTTTTAATTTACTTTTATTTTCATTATTTGTCGTTACGGCGGCAACAGAATACATTCTGGGAAAATTTCAACTGTCTACCTATTACGGATCATAAGTTAAAGCCTGTTGATAAACAAACGGACGGACGGACGGACGGACGGACGAACGAACGAATGGACAGACGGGCGGACGGACGGACGGACGAATGGCCTGACGGATGGACGGATGGATGGATCGACGCATGGACGGATGGATGGGTGGACGGATGGACGGATAGACGGATGGACGGATGGGCGGATGGATGGATGGACGGATGGAAGGATGGATGAATGGACGGATGGACGGATGGACGGATGGACGGATGAACGGATGGATGTATGGATGGATGGACGGATGGATATATGGACGGATGAACGGATGAACGGATGGACGGATGGATGGATAGACGGATGGATGAATGGACGGATAGACGGATGGTCAGATGGACGGATGGACGGATGGACGGACGGACGGATTGATACACAGCGGAGGCTTAATAAGGAACGACCCCATCGCCCGCCAACGTAACGGTTAATTGACAAAATCGCTACGTTAGCGCAGTCATTCAGCACCTTGCCAGAGGTGTTAGTGCCGTGCCTCGGCAAAAATTGAAGGCGCAACGGCCCGCTTGTGCACATGGCCCCACCATGAAATGGCGCCGGGTCTGGGCGTTAAATGACGCCCTCTGATATGGATGATGGAATACGGAAGAACGCGCAAAGGGCCGCTTCCAGGACATCGCCCGGGCGCGTCTGGAACTAGCGCTGGACGCGACAGCATGCGAACTGCCAGCAGAGCACGAGGTGCTGCACGACCACCCATCAGCCCCTCGCATCTATCATCCCTACCAACTGGCTTGGTGTCGGCAGGGTCTTCGCGGACACAGCAATCAGCACCCACCAATGGTGGAGTACGCCGCATGCGTTGGACAACACGGATGAACAGCAACGCATTGAGGGCGTATTAAAGGGCGAAAGGGGGAGAAATCGGAGATTTTGCGTATCTGGCAAGGATGCATCGACTTTTTGCTGAGCTGGAGCCGTCTGTAAGCGTCACCGAGCAAAACCTGGCGGACCGAGTTTCTTTCTTTCTTTCTTTCTTTCAAATGAAAATGCTACGGCTGAGGATGGGGGCGGTGCCACAAGTTGCAGAACAACCTGCACACGTGGATACCGCCGTGAATACCCCAGTGGTGGCTGATTCAAATGATGATGGAACATTCGCCCAGGAACTAGAAATAGAGCAAACGAGGAGTACCTTGGAAGAGACGATTGTGGAAACGTGCAGTACGCCTCTCGAAAATCGAACGCAACTTCCCCGAATAGCCCTTAGCGAGGCAGACTGATATGCTTCAGGTAAGACAATAACAGGCCAAGAATTGTGCGCACCGTCAGGATGGCGTTTGCTGGGACAAATGTTAGTTTGTCCCAGCCTGATATAATGCAGGCTGCTATAAAACAGTCAGTTTGCGACGTGTTTTATGCACGCTTGACCAAAGTGCTCAACAGCCTTCTGTCTGGTGTGAAGAAGACACACGCATATAATGGTTGGATCATGCCTGTCGTCATGTATACCTTTGGCATATTCAGGTGGACTCAGACCGAACTTGACCTTGACCGAACGACCCTGGATAGAAAAGTCCGCACTACTATGACGTCCCATAGGATGCATCATCCGAGATCGTCGGTAATGAGGCTGTACTTACCCCGAAAGCATGGTGGGCATGGCTTATGGAGCGCGCTCACCGTGCATAATCGAGAAGTGTGCAGCCTCCGTAATTACTTCCTGGCGAGATCGGAGATCCATTCTATAAGAACGTCATTTTTAGTGATAAAGAACTTACCCCTCTATCCTTAGCCAACGAGCAATGGTAAGACCCGGCAGTGCAGAGCAATTTCGACCAGGAGACCGTACGGAAGGAGAAAAAGATCCACAGGAGGTACTGCAAGGCTCTACATGAGCCTTTTGTAGACACAGTAGCCTTCCTCCACTGGCTACGCTTTGGAAACCTCTTCGGGGAAACCGTGGGTTTTGTTTGTGCAATACAGGATCAGGTTAATCAAACAAACAACTATTGGAGATACATCGTAAAGGATGGCACTATCGACATCTATCGAGCTTGTCGCCCCCCCGGTGAGTCACTTAGGCATGTCATATCCGGTTTTTCGGCGCTTTCTAACTCTGAATACTTGCAAAGGCACAACCTAGTAGCCAGAATTCTTCACCAGAAGCTCGCTCCGAAATATGATCTCGTGGACCAGAAATTGCCGTATTACAAGTACATGCCGGAATCCGTGCTCTAAAATGACCGCACCAGGCTCTACTGGGACTGGGCCATCATCACAGACAGGCCTATTCCTGCGAATAAGCCTGATATTGTGCTGATGGATCAGGCACAGTCAAGGATATTTTTGGTCGACATTACCATTCCGTATGACGAGAACCTCGTGAAAACCGAAACAGATAAGCAAACAAAATATCTGGACCTGGCTCACGAGGTGACCGACATGTGGGGTGACCTGCCGCCCGAAATTATTCCTGTAGTCGTTTCTGCAAACGGGCTAATCGCAGTCAGCCTCTCGGGTCATCTGAGGCGGCTGGGACTACGTGGCGGACCGCTTCAGGCTCAAATGCAGACGGCGGTGCTCCTCAATACCGCCCGCATAGTCCGCCGGCTTGTTTCCGTTTCCCTCTAACCCTCGGTCGTTTGGTCTCCTCTGCCGTGGGCCTCCATCTGGTTGGACTTTTATTTATTTATGTATTTTTGTATTTATTTCGTTTTATTGAAATTTATGTATATTTATCTTTTCATTTATAGAACCCAGCCAGATGAGAAAACTATAACAAAACATAATATTCATCGGGCATTTATTAAATTTTTAGCTAAATTAAATAAAAAAGAAATCTTTTTTTTAAAACGTTAAGGTAATTTTTTTTAAAGTATCTTGTTTAATTTTGGGTACATTTTGTACCTCGAATCGATAAACGATGATAACAACCGGTCATGAAGAAAAAACGGAATGTAAAAACAAAAAACACATATTGAAAGTAGCAAGTCAGGTTTCTCTACTAAAAAAAGTTAAAAAAACCTAATTGAAAATACCAAACCTATATGACCTGTACATAAATGGTATTTGTTGATAGTTTTGTCCAAATAATCAAACGACGCCGGGCGGCCACTTCACGCTGGGGCACCCTGTATAGGCCGTGCCGTTTAGTCTCTGGTATATAGTGTATTATCTATATCTGTGCCGTATATAATAACTACCATAGATGAGCCACTCAGCCTCGTGACCGACAAAACGAGTGTAGATTATTCTGCGCTGTAATAGATGGCGTTGGGATTACAAACTACCGAAAAATATAATAGACGGCGCCATCAATTTGGTTCGGTATTATTAAAAGAAATGTTCATAGCTAAAGGTTAATTAATTGGCTATACACAAAATTTCCCAAATGGTATTCATTAAATTAATGTGGCATGATTTGTATTATTCGTCAGATAAAATTTATTTTGTATATACACCGCAACATTTCAAAACTTTGATAGCGTAATTTAGGCTCCGGTATAAATAATAAATGCTAGCAGCTGTGCCATCTCTTGAGAAAAATGTTTTATATTATAGTATAGAAAATAGTGCTTTTAACGACTGTGAGATGGTGCTAGTACCAACGTAAAAGCAAGATACTTAGGACATTCATAGCTCTGACTACCACTACCTCGTATCATCCCTAGTATATTTAATTTATTTATTTAATATTTCACAACTATCACACAACGCCATCTAGTCCCAAGCTAAGCAGAGCTTGTGTTATGGGTACTAGACGACTGATAAACATTCTTATATATTTCTAAATACATAAATATTATAGATGAATTACACCCAGACATACAACAAATGATCGTGCTCATCACACAAACATTTGTCCTGGGTGGGAATCGAACCCACGACCTCCGGCGTAGCAGTCAGGGTCACTGACCACCAGACCAACAGGCCTATCAATTAATATAGCTGCAGCATGGCTCTACCACGTTTATCATATATTTTTTTATATTTTCATCGGTGCTTGGGGGGATCGAATCCAGGTTGCTCGCGTACTGTTAAATTTAGAACGAGCGCATACAGCCATAAAAATAATAACAAAAAGACATATCTGTTGCACGAAAGTCGAATATATGGATACTCAAACCAAAGGGATATCATTGCAAGGATGTTAGATAGTTGGAAAAAGTGGATGGTGCTGATGAAGTGTAAGAATATCTACTACCACATATCATTCCGTGGCTGTCCTAAGAAGCGACAAAATTAAACAAACCGGGATATGGGCAGCAGTGTCTTCCTAATAACGACCAAAATTTAAAAAAAAATTGCGGTTGCCAGCTCGCTTGCCAAGTGTAGTAACTATGGAAAATGTACCCCCTATGAGGCAATGCATGGGAGAGACCTATGTTCAGCAGTGGAATTTAATAGGCTGTAGTGGTTACGGCTAAGAGCCTGAGGTTATCTGCGCATCGCAGGCCAAGCCGAATATGATAAACAACCTACCCTAACGAATGTCACTGACAGGACGGTGCTGACGCAACAGAATTACAATGTTAATATTTTTATGAAAATAAAAAGCTGTTGATAAAATAAGTCAGGGCATGTGTTATCTACTTAAAATCAGGTGGGATATATAATATAAAAGTATAGTTACAGCCTATATGTGTCCCACTGCTGGGCACGGGCCTCCCCTCATTTTCGTGAGGGTTTTAGGGTAAAGAAGTGTCCACCGCGCTGCTCCCATGCGTGTTGGCGAACTTCAAATGTCTACGAAATATTTTTTTCCTTATTCCTCAGACATGCAGGTTTCCTCACAATGTTTTCCTTCACCACCTAGCATGTGGTAAATCAGCGCTTAAAATTGCAATTAACAATTTCATTGCCGGCGGGGATCGAACCCGGGTTACTCGCGTTCTGTTATATTTACAGCGAGCGTTAACCATCTGAGCTACCACGGCTCTGTGTCTGTATATGTAATATATAATAGATAAAATAGCGGGCGATCCTATTGAAACAGTCCTTGCGCTCTACGTTGAACATACTTGAAGCGCTACTGAAGCGTAGTAGGTCCAATACCGTACTGAACGCATTATCAAATTGGACATGGATATATCCTATGATATAACTGATGTTTATCATATGCTTAACATAGCGATATTACTATATACATTACGTACAGTTATTATATTATCAACAACAGTGTCACATTCTTCTTGATGATTATGATTAATATTGTGGCCTTACTTTTACTTTTGTAGTGGTTTTAGCTGCTTCTTATATATTTTTGTCGAAAGTTGAAAGATTTCACCCGAAGAAGCCCTGTCAACATCAAGCAATATACTCGTAACTGAGGATTCAACAAGTATTTAAGGAGAATACAAAGTTTACTTTAAAAATAATAGGAAGATTTACTTTTAAAGGCATACTGTAGAGTTTAACTTTGGTAATATTAATAGTATTCTTTCAAATTGTAGAAACAGCTACGTATTAAATACCTTTTCAGTATTTTTTATTAAATATAAGCTACATATTTTTAAACATGACAATATAGCTGCTACTCTGCTAATAGCCTCGTAGGCCTAGTCCAACCTCAGTGGGCGTTGTAGGTTACTAATGCAACCGCAAACGTGAGCCACCACTATTCCAGTTAGTGCCCGTTTCGGCATCACATCACTCATGCAGTCGGATTAGTTTGTGTTCCGTTATTTATATATAAATATATTTGACTTTGTTTTTACGTACTGTTTTATTTATTTAAGTATTAAGTAGTAAGTTGCTGAATAAACGCTTGTCTATTGATATTTTACACGCTTTTATTACCTATGCACGTATCTGTCTATCTATATCTCTAACAGAATCTTTTAATGTAATTTTCACCACCTTTTAGACGTTACACGCTTTTATAACCTTTGCCCGTATCTATCTACCCATATTTATAACAAAATCTTTTAATGTAATTTTCACCAACTTTTAGACGGCAAATTGACTTAAAAATTAGCATATCCAGGATCGATAAAAATACAATAATTTCTAGTCAGGATCACCAAGATAAAATAAAATAATTTTATCTTTAGCGCGTTTCTTTAGCTTTTTTTAAATTATAATTTGTTGCGAAAAGAAAACTAACATCACTCGAAAATAAAATAATAATACAGTCCAATCAATCGATAGCCGATAACGGCGACCAATACTTAATTGTACACAGAGCAATAGCACTCTGTGTGAAGCCCGCAGCAAATTTAATGATGTCATCCCTCCGCGATACGTTTATTTTACATTTCTCTCTGTAAATTGCTCGGTACACCGCAGTGGTGCACTCGACTAGCATGACCCGTCTCTTTTTGATTGCATAATATTTGCAGCTGCTTTAAACACGGTAATGGTTGTAGATTTTTTTGAAAAGAAATACCTTGCAATGCTTTTAACATTGAGGTCCGTGGTAGCTCAGAGCCGACGCTCGCTGAAAATTGTCCGATACGCGAGCAACCCGGATTCGATCCCCGGTGTTATTAAATAAATTGTTAATTGATTTTAGCGCTGATTTATTTCGCACTCGACATTGAGGGAATGTTTCGAAGCAACTACCATTACCCCGGTATTGCAGTTGTTCGTGTTTCGTGATGAGCCGAATGCTCGTTTACCCTCTCTTTTATAAAAAGACCTACATTTGCAGAATATTCGTCAGAAATACAGGTTGCATTTTTGATGACATTTTTTTTAAAGACATGTGAAGTCCTTTTTTGAAGTGGGAAGGAGATGGACTGCAGCGTAATTGAAGAACAAATCAGATAAAGAAGAACGAGTTTAATGCAAAAGGTATGAAAAGCAAACTTCAAAATAGCAAATTAAAGCTTGCTTTGAGTGGTTATTGGGAATAGTAATAATGTTAACGGTAATTTTACATCTATATACGTATTTTCCTTACCTTATCTTGTAGGGAACAATCACGATTTAGTATTATTTTCTGATGATGCCTCTTTAACTTTTCAAAATCAAACGGCAGTCAGTAAATTTTGACAATGTACATAATGCTCTGACGAAACTAGTACATGAGCTTAACGCCAACAGTTTGCTCTTAAAAGACAATAAAACAAAATGTATTAATGTCAAACATTCGAATACCAATGTGCTCCTAAAACAGGGGGAGTTGAGTTTTGTGGATACCACTGTTTTTCTTGGTATTACTATTCTATTTTAGTTCTATTTTAAAATAAATTTGTTTTTCAGAAACGTATAACACGGGTGCGTTCCATTTTTAAATTTCGAGCATCTCAAAACTTATTGAGTGACCTACGTATTTTAGAACGTTTATACGTTGAGTGTTTTGGTTATGAGTCATTTTAGTCCTCGAGTCAATGCGTCTTTTGGTGGCAGGGCTTTACGAAGTTTTTTATAGAATAAGAGTGTAACAAA
The DNA here is from genome assembly GCA_018247895.1 of Parnassius honrathi. NCBI lineage: Eukaryota > Metazoa > Arthropoda > Insecta > Lepidoptera > Papilionidae > Parnassius > Parnassius honrathi. The sequence goes on from DWHP01007539.1 coordinate 8,314, forward strand.
TGAGCACAAAGTCGACCTCGTAGTAAGAGAAGTCGAAGTCCTGCATGTATATCCACCATCTTGCAACTCTGGGTTGGAGATCCTTCTTACGTTGTGTCATTTTTAATGCATTACAGTCTGTGACTATCTTAAATGATTTGCCAATTAAATATTGCCTAAAATGTTGTAACGATTTCACTACCGCGAGGGTCTCCAGCTCATAGCTGTGATACTTGGATTCCGCACCAGCAGTCAACTTGCTAAAATAAGCAACTACCCGCCTGCGGTCGTCCTTGTGTACTTGCATGAGGATTCCACCGTAACCAATAGAACTGGCATCCGTATGCAACTCAGTTGTCAATTCGGGGTCGAATATTGCCAAAATTGGTTCATTAGTTAAATAAGAAATGATATTTTGACGTGCAATTTCGTGTTCATCGCTCCAATTAAAGATTACTCCTTTTCTAGTTAAAGCGGCGATTTGCGCAGTCTTTAGTGCGTAATTAGGAATGTATCTTCGGAAGTATCCTGCGAGGCCAAGAAATTGGCGAACCTGTTTGATATTACTCGGTCGTGGTGATTTAATTAACGCATCAATTTTATAATTGCTCGGTCTAACCTGACCATCTCTTATAATCCTACCCAAGTATTCTATTTCGTTAGTAACAAAAGTACATTTCTTTAAATTAATTGAAAAACCTGTTTCAGTTAGCGTTTTCATAACCGAATCTAATAAAACGAGGTGTTCGTCAATCCCGACCGTCATTATTAATACGTCATCTATGTAGACCATGACTTTTCCGGCATCGATAAAAGATTTAAGCGTTTTAGAGATAGTCTTCTGATAAAATATAGGCGCGTTCGCCAAACCGTAGGGTACCTTGCAATATTCATACTGCGCCTCTGGTGTAACGAATGCGGTCTTATGAATCGACTCTTCTGCAACTCTAAGTTGATGGAAACCGGAAACCATATCCAGAGAGCTAAACCAGCGACCATTGCCTAGCCTGTCTATATAGTCGTTGATCAAGGGGAGAGGATATCTAGTTTTAACGGTTATTCGATTCAATGCACGATAGTCAACGACCATTCTATCAGAACCATCCTTCTTTTTTACGAGCAAGATCGGACTAGCGTATTCTGAATCGGACTCGCGAATAATTCCTTTATCGAGCAGATCCTTCACTATAGTGCGTACTTTTAATTTTTCGCCATGCGATAATTTGTAGGGTCTATAGTACACGGGCACATCGGTTGTTAATTTGATATGCATCTCACTATCTTTCACCGTTGTGGTCGCGGTACCACTTAAAAAGAAATCGGAATACTTGGTGAGGATCTCTAGTAATCGTTCTCTATTATTTCCAAATACCGACGTATTAACTTGATCGGACAAAGAAATCAAATTTACTTGCAGAATATCGTTTACAGTCGCCTCACTATGAATTATACGTTGGCTATCACCGGTCCTAACATATGTAATACCTTTCCTGTTTAGTACGTCTGTACCGATAATGACTGGCACACTCAAATTATTCCCACCCACCACATAAAAATCAATTTCTATCGTTATATCGCTAAACTCGACGGGTAATGTTACAAATGATTCCGACCTTATTTCCATACCACCCAAGCCGCGTAGCAACTGATTCGTAGGCTTTACTTGACACGGAAAATGCTTAACAACATTTTTTGACATTAAGGAAACACATGAACCACTATCGATTAGTACGTCTAATGGTATTCCCGATATGACCGCAGTCGTGACGTCGCGATTTTTATAACTATCCGTGATTTCGCGACAAAAATTGACACCATTATTATTCCGAGAATTTGCGCGTTCCTTAGCAAAACAAGTTACCTCGGAATGACCTACCTTTTTGCAAAACCCACACTTTAACGGATCGCTACGAGATATCGTCGGTAACGCGATTGTTTTTTCGTTACTATAACTCGGGAGTGTATTCGACCGTTTGTTACAATTAAAACTCCTATGACCAAATTGATTACATTCGTAACACCTTATTGATTTTAAGTCTTCGGAATCATATCGACGTTTTAACGGTTTGCGGTTCGAGTTACTATTATTAGAGGGTCGGTCAAATCGATTGAGACCATTAGAATACACTTTCCTATTATGGCTGTTAGAAGGTTTAACAAAGCTCGATAAAAACTCCACTATAGAGTCAGGTGATAATTTGGCGTTAGCAGCCATAGCACGAATTTGTGGATCTGCAATTCCACGAATGATAATAGCCGTAAGCAGCTCGCTACTGAGACCTTTAACTATGCGTAACCTTAAAAGTGATTTACGAGCATACTCAGCATATGTGGAGTATTTATCTGACCCTGTCCGCATTACATCATAAAGCATGTTCGCGACATCGACAGAACGTGGGCATAGCGCTTTTAGTTCTGATTTGAAATTGGACCACGTGCGAATACTGCTTGTCCATTGGCTAAGCCAGGTGCGAGATTCTCCTTTAAAACAATGTCCGACACGAGCAAGGCATTCTCTGTCGTCCCAATGGTTCGAAATACGGGCTCTTTCTACCTCATCACACCACGTGTCGAAGTCATGAACATTCGGATCAAAATCAGAGACAAAATATCGGTTAGA
>DWHP01007540.1:0-10912 GCA_018247895.1 Parnassius honrathi
AGTTGATATTATTGATTGATTCAGTTTGATAAGCCAAGCCCGGCTTTTCGGCTTCTATAGAGGCTTCGCCACTGGTTCTAGCACAAATGGGTCAGCTCCACCGGGGTAGGACCACGCTCTCCTAGAATACCGGCGTAAAATAACAGTTCAAAGGTGCTGTGTTTCGTATGGTGAGTGTTGAGAACCAGAGATCGTATTTACTGGAAACAAGGTATTCCATTTTAGTTCACAAGGGTGACACCGCATCTACGTTAAACGATTTCATTATGATTCTTAATCGAAGACAAACGTAGATGTCTATGGACCACAGTATCCACTTACCATTACGTGGATTTTGTGTTCCTTTTTCACGCTTATTAAAAAAAAAGAAGAGGAGAAAGAACGTCGAAATGTCTACGTTTATTGACACCTACCTGTTAGTTATATATGACAGTTTATTGTCCCTATTGATCGTCGTCGCATGAAAAGTGATAAATTACTTACGTATTTGATTGATTTATTTTTATACGATAATAAAACAAGAGTTGCTAGTATCATTTATTGTGTTTAACGTATCATCACCCTGTATAATTTCAATACAAATAGTGCTGTTCAAAAAAAGTTTTATTATTAGTGTGCGTTATATAATCTGCTCGTTATTAACTCTCAATATGCACGCGGTCGGATCCGACCACACCCACCCAAGCATTTTAAACCATAAGAACTTAAATTTAGAGACTACTTTTTTATGAAGAAGTATGGCATTATAGAATCAATATGAGATTTTCTATCATCAAGTGCAATAAAATGTCAAGTTATCATATGGATAATTATTTATAATCTACGTTCATTTCGTACGCCATTTTCGCGTCAATGTTATTGCGTTGATTTTTGGATTTTCTAGTGTTTTAGTATAGTATTTTATTATAATTTATATTTTTACGTAAATAATTTCGAGTAATATATATTGAAATAATTGTGATTCTCACGCTGCCGACATTCGCTTGGTATGTTTTGTTTTTGTTATCAAAATACAACAGTATTTTTGTAATGAAGTAAAACCTGACTTTTATATACAGAATTTTGTATCGATTTTATAATGCAAGACTTCTTCATATAAAAGTAGTCTCTAAATATAAGTTTTAATGGTTTTAAGTGCTGCGGGTGGGTAAGGTCGCATGCAACTGCTCGGGATTTGCCGGGTGCATGCGACTGCATCGGATATTTACGGGGGTCGAGGGGTTAACAATAAGACTGACATGAGCATGAGTATGTGCATGAAGTATGCTTGGCTTGCTTATTACACCTTAGTTATTTCTATTCTCTATTGGCTTGGTTTTGTCTGTCACATTTTTTTATTGTACTTATTTCTATTTTTACTCTCCCAGTATTAATTACTCTCTCCTAACTAGATCTTAAATTATCATTTATAGTAATTTGAAAAATAGTTTTTAATAACTCCAGTTCCTCGCTCCCTATCTTTAACACAAATGTCATTTAATTATATAAATTTTAGTGTCAATAACATCCGATTTTCAAATTCAAACCATATTTGAATTTCAACAGAGCGTAGATTCGATTGAAGATGCTGGCTCGTTCCATCTTAACTCAACGGAGACCACAAACAATGATCCTGAGACTTCGAGTGAAATCGCAATGGACGATAACAAGCACCCTGTAAGAGAAATATTGCACAGTGGATTTGAATACATATAGAATATTGATTAAGACTACTTTTACGGATTTTATCGCGTTTAATTATTTGATTTTTAATTCCCGACGTTGCGAGTGCTTTCCAGCATCGATAATCACGAGGGATTGAGGTGACTGACGTCGCGATGTCAGTGTTAACTTGAAGTACCTTCAGCTTTTTAATTATTATTTATGGTCCGGTCTACAGCAGAATGAACTATCTGCGTCTTGAAGTCTTGTAGTGGTATGCTTGTGTTAAGTTTTAATTTTATTAATTACAGGGTCCCAAGCAGGTGGTAGTACCCAGCCTCCTTTTCTGTTGAAATCAGGATGTTGTTTAATTTCATATGCTTCACGTATCATCCTTGGTAGGAATCGATGTTCTTTCGCGAGGATTTGTAGTCTATCAAATCTGATGTAATGGTTGGGGCCATCTAAGATATGATCGCAAACTGCAGACTTGAGTGTATGAGTGTAGAAAATCAGAGACATTTTTACTAAAAACGAGACATTTCATCTTAATCATCAGAAGTGAAAAGAAATCAGCATTTATAATCATTTAAGAATAAGTATAAATGTAGACGACTATGGGCCACAACATCCAATTACCATCAGTTGGATTATGTGCTCGTTTGTTACACTTATTCTATAGAAAAGAATTCAAGTGACTCAGGACCATTCCTAAAAGCATTCCTTTGCGTTAGTTCAACAGCGAACTTGTGTAGGGCTGTAATGATAATGATGCGGAGGACAACCAGTAGCAGAAAAAAACAAGGCGTTAAGCTCTTTATAAATCTTTTAATTAAGGTTAAACAGTAAAACGAGCATTACTTTAATCACTATTATCTTCTTTTATTAGGTCTGAACCTAATTCAGCGATCATAATTGTAGGACCGTTAGTATTTCCACTCGTAATTGTCGGCATTACACTTGCATCTATTACTCGTAGTTTCTTGATTTTATGTACTCTTAAGCGACTATCTACAACAGAATCATTTGAATTAAGCCCCATTTTTGAAGTACCAACTGGATGAAAAACTGTTAATACCATATTCACTGAAATACATTTCCAGTAGTCATTGCTATCCAATTCAAATTTATTACACACAGGCCAGTTATATCTGCCCAAAAATCCATTTATTGATTTGAAATAAGTCGTGTTAACTAATTTTGTTAAAACTTTTATCCCTTTTGCAGTGGCTTCTAAATCCATAGAGTCGGCGAAGTAATTTGCATATATCAAAGGATGATCATTTGGGTTTTTACTGTTCAAGGAGATATTTCCAGTTGACTCAGGATGTAACAGATTAAATAAAAATAAAAACAGAGTATAGTTTCTATTTTTTTCTAAAAAGGACTCAACAATTGAAGTTTTATAAAGACTATTAAAGTATGCAAGTCCTCTAGAAGAGTTTTTGTTAAAAATTTGCACATGGGTTTGAAATTCTGGTCTAGTAGCATTTTTATTTTTCGCAAAAAAAGCCACAATGTCTGTGAAACTGTTTTGTGCTAAATATCCTGTCCTATTTATCAAATAGCGTATGGTGTCCAAAGGCCTATAACCTTCATATGGTAGCGTGGTTTCATTACCAAAAATAGGGACTGGTATAATAAGATGATCTTGAAGATTTTGACCAACTCCTGGTAAATTTACTTTGCATGTTATATTTTTTGACTCCAAATGGTCTTTGGGGCCGACTCCTGACAGCATTAATAACTGTGGTGTATTAATTGTACCAGCACTTAAAATCACTTCAAGTGATGCTAATAGTTTTAGTGTTGTTCCGTTAACTACAACTTCAACTCCATAAGCTTCTAAGCGATCACTAAATAATATTCTTGTAACAAGAGCGTTTTTCAGGAGCTTAAAATTTTTCCTATTTTGCAGTTGTGTTAAATAAGTAGCAGCCGTGCTCCCTCTTTTTCCATTAAAAGCAGTTGACCTAAATATTCCAGAACCTTTAAGATTAGCAGTATTTAAATCTTTAACAGGATTAATTCCAATTTCTCCGAATGACTTCAATATTTTATTTGTAAAGACTCGTAAAGTGCTGTTGAATGTATTTATAATCAGAGGTCCATCGTGACCGTAGTTATCTCTGATTTCGGGATCTTTTAATAAATTCTGATCTTGCAAGCTTTCTGCTTTCTTAAAATATTTTCGTACCCTCTCCGGATGCCATTCTTTGTTGCCACTGTTGTACCAATTCTGATAGTCATGACTGTTTCCTTTAAAGTATATCATTCCATTCATGCTACTGCTCCCACCAAGCATTTTTCCTCGAGGCCAGTGAACAGTACCGTTTAAATTTGCATTATTTGTAAAACCAGTAGCAACTGTTTGATATTGCCAATCATATTTTGACCCAAAAAGACCACCATTCAATTGAGGTACCTAAAATAATAAGAGTAACTTACACATCACCATGTACACATTATAATATACAACTAAATATTATCAACTCACATAGCTTTCAGCAGGGGGATCATTTCCAGCTTCTAAAAGCAATACCGTCCATTTTTCATACTCAGTGAGACGATTAGCTACTACTAAACCAGCTGAACCGCCGCCCACTATTATGAAATCAAATTCATCTAAATCTGAAATGATTTAAAAATTAAAATTACTTAAACATTTATTTTCAATAATTATTGAAACTTTTTGTTTCACATTGTTAAAAAAACTGTGAGGGGTTTTAACAATGTGTTATAACCGTCTAAAGGCATTAGACATTGCCCTTTGTAAACTTTTCATTCATGTTACCAAGATAAAGAATATGATGTAAAATTAAGGAAAATAAGAATATATAGCAAATAATAATTAACTAAACGTTAGGCAGTTAGATGTAAATGCCCTCGGAGCATCTTATAGAACAAGTTAATAAACATTTAAAAATACAATCGGACCTTATATGCACGCATCAAATGTGTTTTGCCGTTCTTACCTCAATTGAATGGTGGTCTTTTTGGGTCAATGACATAATAATATTGACTTCAATGTTTGACATTCAGCATAAGTTTAGCACGTTTTTGTGAAGTATTTAATGAATTACTAAAAATAACAATCATCGATTGAAATAATGTAATGAGTATCACGTGTAATCACTGCAGATGAGATTAAATTTTTTAAATATAATATGGCTTGTTACTATAGTTAATACTTGGAAACTTTTTCCACTGCAGCGGTTTCGGGGATATAACGTAACGTTATATGTATAACGAGTATATCCGCAGTAGGACCACGGTAACCTTAATAGTCCGACGTATCAATAAGCTGATGTGACCAAGTATCTATCTATCAATGGAGAGGAAATGTTTTCGAGTGGCAGCCTCGTAACGGTAAGCAGAGTGTTGGGTGGTTTCCTACTCAATGGAGTGACGACCTAGTAAGAGAAGCAGAAAGTCGATGATACATGTTGCTCAATACCGTACTTTGCAATGTTCCTTGAGAAACAGGTTATGTTTAGCAGTGGACTTGTGAAGATTTGTAATGATGAATTATGATCGCCCGACAAGCATTACATGGAAGATTATCCAATACTCACTAATGGCTATTGTCCAGTAATGCATCTGTGACGGCCCAATATTATTACTGATATTATATTAATAATTAATTTCTGTATAAATCCGAAAAAAATTATCATACAAAAATATATTAAACAATAAAAATATATTGGGACCTTACATATGAAATCAGCGTTTTGTCGTACTGACGACTTTGATCTGAAATGTCTCCTCTGTGGTAAAGAATTTAAAATTCAAATTTATAAATTCATTTAGCTGTTACATTTGAGTTTTGAAAAACATTTTTTTATTTGTTTTTTCCTCATTATTTTTTTCTTTGTTGTCGCTTATTATCGCGCAATGGAAAACATGAAATATCGGTATATTTACGAGTACGAGTTCTACCGTGCCACCAGTGCTGCAGAAACAGCTCGAAAGATTAATGATTCGTACAGTGCTGGTGTCGCAAAAGAAAGCATGGCACGTTTTTGGTTTCAACGTTTTCGTTCTAGAAATTTTGTCCTTCAGAACCAACCCCGTGGATGGCCGGAGACCAAAGTGGAAAATGAAGAATTAAAGGCTATTGTGGAAACAGATCCATCACAAAGCACTTCACAGTAGCTGCAAGTAGCAGGGTAAGTGATAAAACTGTATTAATCCATTTGAAACAAATCGAAAAAGTAAAAAAACTTGAACGGTGGGTACCTCATGAATTGAATGAATCAAACTTGCAAACACGCGTCGACTACTGTGTTACTTTGCACAACCGACATAAAAATGAAGGTATTTTAAATCGAATCATTACTTGTGATGAAAAGTGAATACTGTACGATAGTCGGAAATGCTCGTCGCAATGGCTGAACCCTGGATACCCAGCCAAATCTTGCCCTAAACGAAAATTGACTCAGAAAAATTTACTTGTGAGTGTTTGGTGAACTAGCGCCGGTGGCGTTCACTACAGCTTTCTAAAATCTGGCCAAACTATTAATGCAGATATCTATTGTCAGCAACTGCAAACTATGAAGGAAGAACTAGCTGCTAAATAACCGAGTTTGGTCAATGGCTCTAGGCCACTGCTGCTTCACGACAACACAAGGCCACACACTGCACAACAAACAACCACTAAGTTAAATGAGCTGCAATTGGAGTGTCTGCGATATCCACATTACTCCCCGAACTTTGCTCCAACAGATTACCATTTTTACGGAATTCGGACAACTTCTTGCAAAGAAAAAATTCAACTCCGATGCGGCAGTCCAAACCGCCCTCAAAGAGTTTATTGATCCTCGCCCCCACGGTTTTTTTTAATAAAGGGATCAATGAACTACCTATGAGATGGCACAAATACATAGATAACAACGGTGCATACTTTGATTAATTAAATATATTTTACAAAAAATAATTGACTTTATATTCCTCCCGTGCAAAACGCCAATTTCATATGTATAATAAGGCCCTATCATTAATAAGTATAAAGTTAAATACATTTCAGACAATAAGTATATAGTAAATTAAAGGCTTGATGTATGTTTTCTAATCAATAAATTTATTGAAAACTTTGTTAAAATATTCAAAATGTGTTAAATAATAGAAATACAAGTCGAAAATATTATAATACTGAAGATAAATAATATTTAAAAAATAGAAAAATTCTTTGAAGGGTGTTCGTGAATAGATTGCATGTATGGGGAAGCTGCCGGAGATGCATACCCAAGGGTGTACATATAAATGGGATCGTCGGGTGACCGCTTACTTATAGTACTGTTGCACAGTTTATAGTCCTATATTAGGGATTATGATAGTAAGGTCTATTATACTAAAGCATTATTATAGAAGGTCTCTATGATACATAAGCATCCCAATAGTAGAGTTGTGGGTTAAAGTTCCATATATTAAATACGTATAATAGTAGAGCTGAAGGTAGAAATCCCATATATTAATGACATATAATAGTAAGGTCTATGATACCGAAGCATTACAATAATAGATTTGTGGGTTGAGATTCCATATACTAAAAACGTATAATAGTAAGGTCTACGATATTAAAGCATTACTTTAGAAGATCTCTATGATGCATAAGCATTATAATAGTAGAGCTGGAGGTAGAAATCCCATATATTAATGACATATAATAGTAAGGTCCATGATACCGAAGCATTATAATAGTAGAGTTGTGGGTTGAAGTTCCATGTATTAAAAACGTATAATAGTAAGGTCTACGATATTAAAGCATTACTTTAGAAGATCTCCATGATGCATAAGCATTATAATAGTAGAGCTGAAGGTAGAAATTCCATATTTTAATGACGTATAATAGTAAGGTCTATGATACCGAAGCATCATAATAGTAGAGTTGTGGGTTGAAGATCCTTGTATTAAAGACATGTAAGTAAGGTCTATATTACTATTACTATAAAGCATTATTTTAGAAGGTCTCTATGATGCATAAACATTGTGATAGTAGAGTTGTGGACTCAAGTCCAATGTACTAAAGACATATAATAGTAAGGTCTAAGAAATAAAGCATATATGTGGAAGGTCTCATATATGTAAATGCATTATATTAATAGAAACGGAACTTAAATAGAATTATTATAATGGCGTGTATACCGCTTCACAAGCGTTCTAGACCGAGGTAAACTTAGACTCGCTAACCAGTGAGTCCCAGACATATTATCTTAGTGTCGGTGGTAGGCGGATTTGTTGTAGCAATACGGTTTTCGCGTGAACATCACACACCCATGCCGTTCGTGGTCAGCGTCGTAGCGCAATACGTCTGCCATCAATCGGATTGGGATGAGTGTGTTTGGTGTCTTAGTGCATTAGCGCTATGATACGTGGAGTTTTGTTCACTGGCGTCTTAGTAGCGTGCTACTATGATACATTGATGTCGTTTTTAGTTAACAACAATACAAATTTTGTTAGCAAAGTTGATAAGGGTCGTTTGAGTGTGTTGTAAGCGGCGCCATCCGTATGATATTTGCATTCACTGTGGCTGGATTTGTTCGTATTCTGTACGGCGTTTACACACATCGACATGTGCGACTTCGATCGATGTTTGTGCTTACACACTACCAAGGAGCCAAGCCTTCTTTTACTGGTTCGCCAGTTATTTTTCTGTGGACTACGATCCAGTGTTGACACATATCGTCCGCTTCGGGGGAGCACGTTATTTGATTGGCGCTCACCGCACACGGCGTTTGTGGAGTCGTGTGCCTCCCCCAAAAGAAATTAAAAATGTGTAAAAATTCTGGAGAGCGAAACCCTTGGGCAAACCCTTGTATCGGGTATGTTATACATATATATATGCATATTGATAGCCTTTCTCAAGCGGGAAGGGATAATTAGTAATAAATTAATAATGTAAGGCCGATACACATGGAATAGAGACGTTTTAATATTCTTTACTTTCTCAGGGGCTGTCTTCGCGAACAGGGTTCACTTAGCTTATAAGGCACTACCAACGGCTTTCAATTGCTGTAGTGAATATTCATTCTCCCAGAAGAAAACTAAAAGAACTAAATTACTAAGCAAACGCAACCTAATTAAGGGTCCTAACTAAGACGATCACGGCATGAATATTACGAACGCTCTAGTACTAAACTTTTAGAAAGATCAAAACATATTTATTTATCATGGTCACATATATAGTTATAATTTTTAATTTTGTTTGTATATATATATATATATAAGGAGCAGTTCGTGTGATTCATAATGTAAGGTCATTTTGTCCAATTCTTAAATATATTGCTTTATAAAAATTTACTATCACTGTTTCTTACCTTTTACTTCCGCATTTGGAGGCAATTCTTCTGTGATGAGACATTGAGCTGCCAAAATATATTGAAGAGCAGAGGCAAACGCTTGAGTAGCGGTACCAGTTGAACTGACACAAAAGTCGATGTTAATGCTGTAATAAGTGAAGATATATAAATGGAGATGTAAGTATAGAACCGTATTAGCTTATATCGGTTGGATCTCTTTGACAATAACTTGAATTTAATTTTATTAGTATAGTAGTGATTTGTTTTTAGAATTGATAACCGCGTAGTCAGACAATTTATTGCGTGGTAGACATTCAAAAGAAGTATATTCTATAATTAAACGTTAAATATTGCTTACCAAGACATGGTTTGACAAAATCATGTCTTCAAATGGAAAACATTTTGATTTAATCACAAATATATTAGATAATCAAGAACGAATTTAAAATTATCGTATTACTTGAAAAACGTATTTGGCATTGCATTTTAAATGAACAAATGCATGAACCGCACCCACAAAATTTGTTCTTTTTTGTGTTAGTTATAACTTCCTTACACATAGGATGTATTTAAAATTACATTTTTCAAATAAATCCTGTATCCAAATAAAATATTTTGCTAGTTTCTCGATTAGTCACAAGTTACTTCGCTGCAGTAATATATTAAGCTTAAAAACATAACAGGTTTTATACTCTCCCTCATGCGCCCTCCTACTAAGTTTTACATCCATTCATTTATTTATTACTGTCTATCAAATATCCATTGCCGACAACTAACTTTCTCAATTGATTACTGCACAGTAGGGATATTTGCCATAGTTGGCATACAATTCGGGCTGGTTGCAAATCTCAGTTTTTACTATTTTGCATTGTAATCCGTAAGATGTTGTGGGACGGTGTAGTTGGTGAAGAGGGGCAGCAACATTATCAGTGAAGGGCTAGGTAGGGTATCGACAATGCGCTCACCACTCCGCCTAGCGAGGTGTGGAAGTTGGAGCATTCCTTCTTCGAGTGGTCCACATTTTGTGGTGGATTTCTAAAGCTGCTTAAAAATACGAGAAATAACTAGATCGATTAAAATATGTTCAACGACTTGATCGTAGTATATATAGTAGTAGATCGTAGATCGAAAGTAGTGTAGCAAAAACCTTTTTCTGTCTTTTCAAACACAAACATGTCTACTAAGCAAATATAGTATTGGTACTTCGTGGTAGAGTTTCTTTTCTGCCTTGTAGTTTAGGTGGATAGTACCCAGCTACCTATTTTTGTTGCCAGTATCTGCACTACTGTGTTCCAGTCGGAGAGTATAAGAACCAGTACAATTACAAGCATTCCATCTTGTTTCTCGGAGGTGCTAACGCACGTGTCACCTCCGAGAAACAAGCACCTATATTACATGATGTTGGTTTCGGATGACAACCGGCTGTATGTACGGTCTGTATGCGGTCGTCACTTCAATTTTATTTAAACAAAAACTTTTTACAACTTTGTCGAATTTTTCATTGTTAACTCTGAAGATAAAGGACAATATAGGTTGAATTATTCGTCTTTTCAGTCAAGTTCTAATATTTAATTTTTAGAGTTAGCTAGAAGACAAATACATTCTGTATAGTAATAAGACTATTTAATTCAAATTTCAAGTCTAACGTTCGTAAGCAAATTGTACACTTGAAATTAACTTGCGTGTGCACATTGCGTGAGTTGCTGCACTACATATGCACGCAAGCAGTATAAGCGTACTGTATAATTACTGTCAGTCAATATATTAATAATTTGATTACGACTTTACTTTGCGGCGGGCACCTTAGTACCTATCTCTAATGTTATGTTACATAACAATATACTTATCGTTATTCCTGTTTGAAAGATAGGAAGTCGGTATAACTACTAGCTATGGGGGCATTCTTATATAGTCCTCAGGATTCCAGGAGGTACACGATCCCTAACTACCAACATTTATTATATATATATGTA
>DWHP01007541.1:0-10912 GCA_018247895.1 Parnassius honrathi
ATTAACAACATAAGACAAATTAGAAATAGCTTGGTAGCGATCACCCTTCCCAGGGGTTATTATTATGCATAAATTCCTTAATATTATAATAACCCTTTTTATACAAACTTAGTTTAATAACATTTTTGAACTTTGTGTATGAAAAATTTTGTATATTCTCTGGAATTTTGTTGTAAACGCGTATTCATCGCCACTAACTTGTGTCAGTTCCTAGTATTTACAGAATGAATATCACTTATTTTTGCAAGACTACTTTTATTTTTGTGTACGTACATTTCATTTTCATTAATGTATTGAGACGCCAGAGTTAATATAATAATTTCCATAAATTTTTATCCGAGTGACTCTTTTGGTTTTAAATTATATATTGCTCTAATGGTCCTTTAAGAATATCTGCTATTTATTTATGCATTTCTAATCTAATTGATATAAAATTTAACGACTATTATGAAAAAGAAACCCTCACGTTTTATACAAATAAATGCGACTTGCGTACATGCAAATTAAAAATGTGGTCTTCCTAGAACATTGGGAAACTAGTAAGTGTTTATCTAAATCACAAGAAAATTTTTTGAAAAACTTTTGGAAAGTATATTATTTTAACAATAAATACGAAATAAAATCACTACTATTCTGATGTATTCTAATAGTATTTTATTTTATTTTTTAATAAACAATAATAAGAATGTTTACCGGTACTAATATTCCCTCTAAACATATTAAGTTAGCTTAAAATGCTTCACAAATTTGAGTAGACCACGCTCTCACAGCATACCAGCGCAAAGTAGTAGCTTAATGCTGCTGTGTTTTGCATGGTGTGTGTAGAGAACCTGAGACACTTTTAACTGGAAACGAAGCATTCCATCTTAGTCCTCGGGGGTGACAGCGCATTCGCATTTTGATTTTTAATTGAGAATAGATGCAATGTCTATGGACCACAGCATCATCTTATCATCAAGTGAACGTTGTGCTTGTTGGTCACCCTTATTGTATAAAAAATCGAATCGAATCGACGTGCATTATATTATACCTTTGATATTCTAATATACCTTATCTATTAAAAAAATGTAATCGTACTAATGCAATCCGTCATATTTATCTTTAAGACCTTGGATATATCAATATACTGTATAATAATTTATTATGGGACTGTGTCAAAGTCATTACCTCTGATAGAGTACGTCTCTTTTAACAATTTTTGAAAAGATTATGATTTTGCTATATTCGCCACGCTTGCGGGTTGGCAACCGCAGATTTTTATTATTATTTACTATTCTCTCTTCTTATAAGGGAGATCTTTTTTTTATAAGATAAAGTGACAAACGAGCACACAGTCCACCTGATGGTAAGTGATTGCTGTGGCCCATAGACATCTACATCCATCTTCGATTACGAGTCAAAATGCAGATGCGTTGTCACCCGTGAGGGCTAAGACGGAATGCCTCGTTTCCAGTAAAGAGGGTCTCCGATTCTCTACTCTCACGATACGAAACACAGCAACATTAAGCTACTATTTGACGCTGGTATTCTGTGAGAGCGTGGTCCTTCCCCGGTCGAGACGCCCCATTCGTGCTACAACTATACTACTAATATAACTGCAGCATAGCTCTACCACGTATAAAAGCTGCACTAATTTCCAACTGTCGCTTCTTACCATAATGGATGATATGGTGGTGAAAGCGGCTGCCTCGTTGATCTAGTGATCGTAAGCGCTACTGCTAATCATGTGATCCTAGGTTCGAATGTCGCGTCATGCCAATATCAGGTATTAGGTTTCTCTATCAAGAAATCCTCAATAGCAGCCCGGAGTCAGAAAGTTGTCGGCTTTTCATCTCGTGCCGTAAAGCCGCTAGTCCTTTGTCTGATCGACGACCGTGTCGCGTTGCTGACCCTTCGGAATATGAGAGTTAAGGAGCAGAGAGTGAACCTGTGCTTGCGCACAAACTCTTATACAATTTAAAGTGGCCGTCGGTTTAAAGTACATTTGATTTATTTATATGGGTAGTGTGTAATCTGTTAGATCCCCACTACACGGAAATCTTACGCGGCTTCTGCTTGCGGTATTTTTTATAGGACAGGGTGACGAACTAGCACACAGTCCACCTGATGGTAAGTGGTCACTGCGGCCCGTGGACATCTACACGTATCCTCGATTAAGAATCAAAACGCAAATGCGTTGTCACCCCCGAGGACTAAGATGGAATGTCTCGTTTTCAATAAAAAGGGTCTCCAGATCTCTACACTCACCATACGAAATACAGCAGTACTAAGCTGCTATTTTACGCTGGTATCCTGTGAGAACGTGGTCCTTCCCCGGTGGAGCGGACTCATTCGTGCTACAACCATAATATAGCTGCAGCGTGGCCCTCCCAAGTATTTTCTCCTGCTCAACAGATAGCTTTGGATTTCGACGTATTCGATACTTATATTTTTTAACCTAATAGCTATAGCTAGGTGGCGTAGTGGCCAACCCCCCGTTGGTTGCCTCATAAGGGAGATTTTCAACCGACTTTGAAAAAGAAGCGTGTTCTTAATTCGACTGTAGTTTTTAAATATGTATTACCTCAGAAATTTTTTCTAAGTAAACCGATTTTGATAATCCGTTTTTTATTTAAAGGCTGGTGCTTTGTAGTTTTTTGAGTTATCCTTAATAATGCGTATTTAATTGCCTTCTACAACATTGGTGATGTTCTCATTTTATATGCACTAGTCACAAAAATTAAGGGATATTAAAAATCTAAATTTTTGGGTGATTTACAACAAGCTATAATTCCGAGGAAACGATCGTACAGTAAAAAAAAACAAATTTTTGCTCGTCTTAGATATGGTTACAGCTTGTTGAAAATCAATAGTAGAATTTTTTTGTATCCCTTAATTTTTGTGACTAGTGTGTATTAAAGTCGATTGCACGAAATTTTTAATTTTACCACTTGTTCTAAATGAATTACCTATGTTCAACAGTGGACTTTAATAAACTATAGTGGTAACGGTAGGTAAGTGGTAATGTACTCGATGATGGCAAAGCGCCCTTAGACAAAATCCTATTCACTCTTGCCTTGAAGTCAGCAACATTATAATCAAAAGGAAAGACTTCTAAAATTACAATCTGCACTTTTGGCTCTAGCCACAAGAGGTCACTGTAATTTAAAAACTTATTTAACAACTTATTTAACTATTTTAATCTTACGGTTTCGGATTCGGTATGACTGTTTTAAGTGTGAATATTTTAATATTTTAAACCGAGTAACCTCATTAGAAATGTCCAGTTCACGGCAGTAGGTAATTAACAATAAATTTAAAAAATCCCACAACGCATAATAGATTTATACGATCTACTTCTTTGTGTCTGATCACAACACACACATTTGTCATGTAAGTTACATCAATTTCTGATAGATGGCGCTATTTTCAATCGGTGCAAACTAGACACCAATGCTTTGGAAGGAATCCAAAACTGAAACTAATAGTCTAATAAAAATAATAAATGATTATACTTTGACTGTTGAACCTCGTGGTCTATGGTAGCAGACCTAATATAGATATAATCTATTGTTTCATCAATAAAATTTAAACACGTCTCCTGTTGTGGGGAGTATAATGATTAATTACTTAATAAATCTAATATATAAAAATTTATGTTTGTTTGTTCGTATTTTATGCGCTGCCATAAAATACGAAAATCGTTCATCAGATTGCAGTAAAACTTTGTCAACTTATTGCATGCACTTCCGCGAATTTTATAGGTACAATTAACTTACACTAGGTGGCGCGTGTATTATATCGACAAATTTAGAAAGCTATATTATATCGTTCAATATCAATTTATCATTCCCATTATATAACCCTTCGAATTTAAAACGCTATTTCTGCAATTATTTCTTCTGCAGCTGCTACGCGCCGGGTACCAGCTAGTAAATAAATAAATAATCGCCAAACGTGAAAGGCGATTTAGCGATTGCAATTTCGATCATTGCCCATCATTGACATTCTTCTCTTTACTGGTCTCTATAATATACATCTGACGTAATTTGAATGGTTATTTTGTACCTCAAACTATCGGAAGCTATGACTTCTTTCAGACATTTGCCATTGTTATTTATTTTAATCCCGGCATCTGTATACGCGTCATTGCTCATGGGGGGATATTTGCCATAGTTGCCACGCTTGGCGAGCGGGTTGGCAACCGCAGTTTTTTTTTTGACTAATTTTTCTAATGACTTCACTGACAAGTATATTATGCACAACTTAAGGATTTTTTACAAAAAGCGGCCTTTGTGAATTCATTCAGAGCACAGTTGAACAAATCAGTCTGTTATGAGACCACGTTAAGTGCAAGTTGGTGCGCGCTTCCGGCACCGAGAACACGTACTCATCAGGGATACAGCTTAACTATCAATAGAATACCTGGGATATGTATTTTATCATGGATCACTTTTAGTAAGTAAATGGTGAGAGCGACTTCCCTTCATGTTTCAAGTTTGTAATAGCCTATCATGCCTAGTATAAATAGAGTAGGGTACGACTGTGGATAACCCGGGTTCACACCATATTGTTTGAAGTATATAAATGTCACAAATTTGTTCTGAATACGTTCTAGCATTCATTTATATTTGGCTTCGTGTGGTGACCAAACGACAGCCTTGCATTCTAAATGACTTTTTACAAGTGCCTCGTATAGTGCTCTCAGAAGAGCATTGATGTTCGTGAATCGGTTCGCTAGCCGTTAGACCATCACTAAGTTGCGGTATGCTCTTTAACAAACACTAGAAATGTGTTTTCGAAATTGTATGTCGGTAGTGAATCGCGCGCCTAAATCGTTAACTTCAGGAACACGTTGCAGAAGCAATCCCTCCATGTATATTGACGATAACAGGGGTTATGTGCACGGCTGAACGATAGAATAGAACATTTCGCCACGTTGAAATATAATTTATTTTCCAAACTCCACTCCACTACCTTAGTTACATCCAGCTGTAGTATGTCTTGATCCGCTCTCTGCTTTATTTTAAAACTAATTTCAGGTCATCAGCAAATAACGATGGATAGACTTATTGACTACTTCAGGCAAATCGTTGATTGTCAAAATGAAGAGAAGAGACCCTAAATTACTGCCGTGACTGACACCTGATCTTTTAAAGTAGGGTTCGAAAGCCATCCGCTGCAGCCAACATACTGACATCGGTCTCGTAAATAACAGGCGAAAAATGATAATGTGTGTGGTGTGCAGCCTACACACAATATTAATTTACTTCATAAACACGTTACAAGAAATGATATGAAAATATCATTTGAATATAACGAATGTACACAGCAGATGTTGGTAACATTTTTTATTAAAAAAAAAAAAACAATATTTTATAAACCAAACGTTTGAAAACTGTAACTCTTTCCTTTAGTTACTGCGCTAATTCGTTAAACCGATTGTTAGTTTTCGTTGACCACGTTTATAGATTGTGCAAAATCCTGCATTCTCGCCCAGCACTCCATCAATATGGAGCGTGACATTCGGATAGCAGGGAGATATTTCGAGTTCTAACAAGCGGGGTTTCACAGACGAGCGCTTAGCCCACGTCAATCACGCGGCTCTCACCGTACTTATACGTATGGCAGGATTTTAACGTCGTTTTGCGGATTTAAAATCGCATATCGTAAAAGTGCATTATTTGCAGATCTTTATAACATAAAACTTTAAGTTTACATTTGTTTCGCCTAATACTTGACTGGGAAAGAATATCTTTAGGCATTAAGTCTGCCGTATAAACTATTTTATGCATAAATTTTAAATTAATTAGTAAACAATGTAAGCTTGCAAAAGAAAACTCAGCTGCCATTTCGTGGAACTTTGGTTCAAATACAAATGTCAATATTTGTGCAAAAACAAAACGATTTTCTTCGTGTCTGTGATGCCGTATTTTAGTTCTTATCGCATAGTAGTTCATTTTCTTTGTAAAACATTCAGCTTTATTAATAACTTCCAATTATTCGCAAGTTACTGCCGTGACATGATTGACCAGAAGGGCATCATCACAAAGGTATTAAAGTAAAATATTAAAAACACCATAGCATTTCCTTGTAGTGGTGATCTACGAGAATCAAGCACCATATTAGACCCTTTTTACTGGAAACGAGGCATTCCAGCTTAGTCCTGATGAGTGACAACGCATCTGCATTTTGACGTAATCGAGGATAGATGTAGATGTCTATGGGTTACAGCAACCACTTACCATCAGGTGGACCGTATGCTCGTTTGTCGCCCTATCCTATAAAAAAATATTTCATTCCGCGAGTATCGCAAGAGAAAGATAGATGATAGGATAGGATACATGTACTTCTGACCGATAGCGGTGTAACCACTTCTTTTACGTCAGATTAAAGTAACTAGTCCAGGTCGGTGGTCAAAGGTGAGAGGTCCGGTAATATGGTCGTAACAAAATCTGTAAGAGTCATCATAAATCATTTCTGTTGTACAGATAATACAATTTTATAAACACAAAAATTAAAAAAAATATTAAAATGTTTTTCTGTTCTGCTTTTCTGTTTTAATACAATAAGATTACCCGTCAAACCCTCAGTAAAAGTGTAAAACGTATCTCATCTAACTGAATTAAAATTTTTAATAGCGTCCCGAAAAGAAGTTAAATACTGCACAGCTGAAACAAACAAAGTTGCCAGTTTCTATGAGTAACGAGAAAACTTGAGGAGGGAACGGATCCGCGGCAAGCGATGCTGCGTATTAAAATTTTATAAGACGGATTACGGCCGTTTAAAAAACTTTTTAGGAAATAATTCGCTTGCGTGGAAGGTTTATGAGAGACATTATTGTGGTTTTCTAAGTAAAATAAAATTCTCTTACGTCCTTCAATCTAAGGATTATTTTGTGGTTTACTGCTTTAGTAGTTTTGCTTTCATTAAACTGATATTATTTGTATGAGATAGTATATATATTTATAATTTTATCGTTATCTCTCTATATAAAAATCAATTGTTATCCGTTAGTCGGGCTAAAACTCAAAAACGCTCTACCGATTCTGATGAATTTTTTTGTGTTTGTTTGAATGAGTTCCTAGATGGTTCACATTTGGTCTCGGTAGGTTCCAGAAATGACCCGTGCGAAGCCGCGGCGGATCGCTAGTATATTGATAAATTATACCCACAAAGTTACATCCAGCGGGTGTGCTGCGTTGAGACTCAACGTCAGACGTCACTATTATTGTAAAACAGGCTACATTTTTTAAATCTGATATTCTGTGCAAGCGCTTAAACAGATCTTAATCGACCCGTACACGGTGCAGCTCATAATATACCGCAGTCTCTAATACATATATATGTTACAGTCAAAAGTCATAACCGGTCAAACACTTTTGACTGCGAAAATCAGACAAAAATGGTTTTGACCGATGCCCTTAGTTAAAAACAGTTTTGACTAATTTTTATAGCCAAATGTGGTTTTCACCTATATTCTCTCAGTTATGCCATTTGAACAACGTCCTACTAGTTCAATTCTTTCAATGAGGGTTAACGATTAGATCATTATAATGTACGCGACTTTAGGGTAATCCAATGGCCATGCCCAGCCACGCCTAAACCTACTGGCACTGCTAATCTAAGATTTATGTTATGTTTTCTCGACACAAATAGCCTTATCATTTGAGTACGAGTGCATATATATATATACTACTGGGCAGTCGTCTTTTGCTTGATTTATATAGAAATTAATTTTTTTTAATTGACTTACCTGCTGTTCGAATGTATATTTATTTGTACGTATGTGACGTTACGCAATATCTTCGTCAATTAAAAACAATATTTAAAGCGGTTTTGATAACTTTTTTTAATTAAAAATGGCTTTTTCGAGTACGGCCCTATATTGATAATGAAAAAGTTGGTTGAACCTGCAGGCCCTCCCTGCAGGCTATCCCTGGAACTTTTCGCTAATATCAAATGTAAAGCGCTCCAAATTTCACCAAATTATGTTGCGGAATCTCGAAGTTATCTTAAAAAACCGTGTTTTTCAAATCCTTTCTCCTACGATATCTCACGAACGAATGAACCGATTTTTATTTCCCAAACGGCATTCGACGTCATTTTATGAGCTTAAGAGCTGATTAGTTTTCGAAATTGACAACGCACACACACACGCACACGCGCACGCGCACGCGCACTCGCACGTATACGCACACGCACACGCGCGCACGCACACGCACAAGCACGCACGCACGCACACGCACACGCACGCACGCACGCACGCGCAAACACACACACACACACACACAAACACACAAGCACACACACACACATCCATAGGAACGTCTACGCGAAATAGTCAGAATAGCTTCCTGGGATCTCAAAATGTCGAGATCTGATGAAAATCAGAGTGAAACCACTAACTTCCCTATTTTTGAAAATTTTCAATTTCGTTAGCGGTAACTTCCCGCTAAGGAAATTGAAAATTCACCCTATAGTAACCGTATTAAATCGACATGGAGATTGTTATATTCCTTAAATTTAGTAAGAATTACGTAGCCCACATCCGCTCAATTAAATAAAATTATGTCTTTTACCTGGTTTGAACGGACGCATCATTTTTCATTGAAAGGATATGGGCGAAGTATATTTTACCAAGTTTAATATAATGGATTTCCGCAAAGTAATGCCTGATTCTTTTAATTATAACCGAAATTATTTTGTTATTTTTAGTTCTTTAAAGGCGAATTTAGCTTTTTATAAAAGTTAATTTTTTTAAATTTATTAAATATTTCAATTATTAAATATACATGCATAAGGATACGTAGCTCTTTTTCTGCACGTATAACAAGATCGCAAATCTTTCAGGGAATTCCATCCGAAATCATCATATTACTTTATCTTTTGCTGCCGCATAGGAGCAGTGCGATGTACCTGCTGTTGTATTCCGGTTGGAGGGCAAACGTTTGGACCGTCATTACATAAGTGTAATAACTTCTTCTTTGTTAAGAGTTGGCTGAAGGTGTTAATGAACTCACAGTAGCAGCTTACTATCAGGTGGGCTGCGGTCTACTTTGTGATTTTAATGTGATAAGCAATCGCAATTTACGCGTGCCCTAAATGTATAAGCATGACGTTTTAAATTGATTACAAATTTATCCAGACCGTACGCATCGTTCGCACCGTACACGCCACGTTCTGGAATTCCTTCTCCAGAATTATTCCACTCGCCGCATTCCAGAAATATCGGTGCGTACGATGTACACAAAATATGCGATCACTACGAATTTCTTAAAACACATTAAATAAAATTCTTTCTTTAATAAAGATGCCATAGCAACAATTTATATAACTTTATGTATGTATTAATAAACCTTATTATTGTGCTTGAAATTCTTTTAACGCCATTATATAGATATTTTATACGTGGTAGAGCCATGCTGTATTGGATCAACTCGACCAGGGAAGGACCACGCTCTCATAGAAAATCAGCGTAATATAGTAGGTTAATTCCGTTATATTTCGTATTCGTGCAGAGTACCGGAGACCCTTTTTACTGGAAAGAAGGCATTCCATCTTTGTCTTCAGGGTTGACAACGTATATGCATTTTAATTTTTAATTGATAATAAATGCGGATGTCTATGGGCCACAGCATCCACTTACCATCGGATGGACTGTGTGCTCATTTGTCACTTTTATTCTGTAAAATCAAATGAACCCTTAATATCATATTTACGGCTAAAAGATTACTTTAAGAGAATTTTATAGATAATTGTACACAGTTTTTTTTAATTTTATTATACTGAGATATTACTAATTAATTAAAATAAGTATGAATCTTACAATAACTTAAAAACAAACTTAAAGCGATTATCTAGTACTTCTCACTGTTATTACAAGTTAAAATAGTGTATTGTTAATAATTAATAGTATAAAACAAAGTTGCAGGTACATTCAGCAAATATGGGTACTTCAAGATCGATGGAAAATTCTTTTAGTAGTTCCAACAAAATATGGTGCCTGTCTGCGTACAAATGTTGTATGAATAGCATCGACCTCTAATAAGATTTTGAACTTCCCGCTAAGAAAAATTAAAAATTTTCAAAAATCTGGAAGTTATTGTTTTTACCCCGTTCATCGAAAATTGAGTTTTCATCAAATCTTGACGTTTTGAGGTCACAGGAAGCCACCCTGACAATTTTTCGATGGTTTCTGTATGTCTGTATGTATGCATGTGTGCGCGTGTGCGTGTGCGTGTGTGTGTATATATGTATGTATGTAAATCTCTTATAACTTTTGAACGGCTTGACCGACCAGTCTTCAACAGATTTGACAGCATACGTGCATTATGTTTAACACTTGTGCATCGATTAGATAATAAATATTGTTTCATGGTTTTCTTTTGTTTCGTTGACATACCGTTCACTTTAGCACAAAAACTTTTAATGAATTAGTAGTGCACTTATTTATTATAATTTCAAAGAAGAATGTTTCCAAACATTATCACAAACTGTTCATAATATCATATATAAAACCACTTTTATATATCATATTATAAACTCATCACAACGCACAGCAATTGTGTTATTTTATATTTTTACGTTATTTATTATTAAATGTATAATATTATTGTTATCATTAAATGTTTGACAATCAAGTTAGTTACATCAATATTTTAATTTTGCTACCAAAAATAGGCATGTCGATCCGAAATACCTTAATCTAAAATCGATTATTTAGAGTAAAATAATATTTCTGGAATATTATATTAATTTTGATGAATCGATCCAAAAACCTATGGAATCGGATTGATTTAAGAACTAGCGATACATTTTAATTTTTTACTGTTGTCGGACGTAAAAACAACCTGTCGTATTATACTTGGTTATACAATATAATACAATTATATAACTACGGTTTAAACGCAACAAATATATATATATATAT
>DWHP01007542.1:0-10911 GCA_018247895.1 Parnassius honrathi
GAGTTGCTCGACATCTGATGCTGGTGTTGAGCTGATTAAATATATAGTTAATGCATGGGAGAATTCACAGGATGCTTTGAGTGTATTCTGTGACCTATCCAAAGCCTTCGTTTGTATTCACCATGAAACATAAATCCGGAAACTTTAACACTACGGTGTAAGAAGTGATGCTCTTAAATTAATTACTTCATATTTAAGTAACAGAACGTAAACAGTTGTCATTAATGGTATGAGTTTTTCCGGATCGATTGTACAAAAGGGCGTGCCTCAGGGCTCAATACTCGGTCCCTTTCTGTTTCTTGTATATATAAATGACTTACCTTACGTAGTAGGGGACAACCATGATATAGTAATATTTGCTGATGATACTGCATTAAGTTTCAAATTAAAACGCGAGTTATTAAATTACGACGAAGTAAATAATGCTATAGTAAAGTTGTTCAATTGGTTTAATGTAACTAAAATTAAATGTATAAAATTCGTAACTCCTAATGTTAAACATGTCAGTACCAATGTACTTTCAAATGGGGAGGAACTGAGTCTTGCCGATACCACCATTTTTCTTGAAATCACACTAGACGCAAAGCTTCAATGGCTCCCCCATATATCAAAACTGGCTAGCAGACTTATTTCTGCAGCATATGAGGTAAAAAATATTAGAACTCTTACCAGTGTTGGAACAGCTAGAATAGTTTAGTTATTTCCATAGCATTACGTCGTATGGTATTTTGCTATGGAGACACGAGACTGACACTGAAATTATATTTATTTTACAGAAGAGGGCCATTGGAGAAATATATGGCTTCTCAATACATTTATGAAAATGTAATGTACGTACACAAAAATAAAAGTAGTTTTGCAAAAATAAGTGATATTCATTCTGTAAATACTAGGAAAAGACACAAGTTAGTAGTACCAGTTACTCGACTCCACGGAGTCGGTAATTCATTCTTGAGGCAATGTATACGCTTTTACAACAAAGTCCCAGAAAATATACAAAATTTGTCATACACAAAGTTCAAAAATGTTATTAAGCTAAGTTTGTATAAAAAGGGTTATTATAATATTAAGGAATTTATGGACGATAAAAACCCCTGGGAAGGGTGATCGCAACCAAGATATTTCTAACTTGTCTTGTGTTGTTAATTGTAAATATGATTGTAAGCTATTATTGAAAAAAAAAATAGTCCCGCTGGGTTTCTTGCTGGTTCTTCCCGGGACAGAGGTTTTCTTTGCGAACCAGTGGTAATTGAAAAAAGTGAGTTTCAATAACAATTGTTGTAATCTACATTGAATAAAAAAGTTTCTGCTTCTGTTTCTGTTTCTGCGGACGGCAACCCGCTCGCCAAGCGTGGCAACAATGACAAACATCTCCCTTATGAGGCAACCTATGGGGATGCCCAGGTTAAGCTGTGGACTTGAATGTGTTACGTCGGCAACGATGACGCAAAGGCTCTTTTCATTAAAAATCGGGTACCTACATTTCTACGAGAAATAGCCATCATTTCTATGAACAGGTGAATGTAAAAAAAATATTCTTACCTTAACGGTGGTGGTTGGGGCTCAGGAGGTGGAATTATCAGCGGCGGCGGTCTTGGTGAGGGAGCGAGGGCGCCACGGGGCACCACAGCCACTATCGATGCTACGGGCTGCAGAAAAGGGTCATTTATAATAATAAAGTGAAATACTATTACCGCGGTAGAGCCATGTTGCAACTATATTAAGGTTGCAGCACGCATTTTTTTATAGAATAAGACTGAAAAGCGAGCACACAGTCCACCTGACGTTAAGTGGATGCTGTGGCTCTAAGAGACCTTACATTTATCTTTGATTAAGAATAAAAATGCGGATGAGTTGTCACCAATGAGGACTAAGATGGAATACCTCGTTTCAAGTAAAAAGGGTCTCCAGTTCTCTACACTTATCATACGAAAACATAGCAGCATTAAGCTACAATTTCACGCTGGTATTCTGTGTGAGCGTGGTCCTATCCTGGTCGAGCTAAAGCATTCGTGTTGCAGTTATGAATAGCTAGCACAGCTGTAGGTATGCCAAGTCTGAAATAAGTTATTTCAACATAAAATAATTAATCTTGAGAAAAGTTAGATGGTCAATGTTTCCTGATGGTAAGCAGGTACAGCAGCTCATGGATACTGGCTGCTTCACTATATTAAATGAGTATGTTATACATGTGTCACCGTCTGTTAGGACTTAAATATTATTCTACGAGATTAGTATTTCTTTTATAAAATAGGGGTAACAAACGAGCACACAGACCACCTAATGGTAAGTGGATGCCGTGGCACATAGACATCTAAATTTATCCTCGATTAAGAATCAAAACGCAGATGCGTTGTCACTCCTGAGGACTAAGATGGAATCCCTCGTTTCCAGTAAAAAAGGGTCTTCGGATCTCTACATACACATTACGATACACAGCAGTATTAAGCTGTTATTTTACATCGATAATTATTATAATTATAGAGGTCTATACTCCACAGCATCCATTTACCATCAGGTGGACTGTGTGCTCGTTTGTCACCCTTATTCTGTAAAAAAAACCTATGATGGGGGCAATTGAGGCAAATCATTTCTACAACACTATAATGATGTTAAACATGAAGAATATGAACATGATAATGATATACTCACCCTATGATGCAATCGTTCTTCGATGATAGTCGGTGGTGGGGAAGACGGCGTTGTATCTTCACATAGTGCTCCAAAACCATCATGGCCCGCTTCAGCCAGACTTCTTTCTAGCTCTATCGGGTCTGTTAAAAGTCTAGATGGTACCACCGGAGCTTGCGATGCACCCAGACTCTGAGAAAAGTGGAAATCTGTTAAAACAGATTATTTACATTAAGTAGCCTCGACGAGGCACGTCATCTTATTCTTCAGGGGTAACAACCCATCCGTATTTTGATTCATGACTGAGAATATCTGGTGAGTTATGAGGTAATTTGTGGAGAGGCCTATGAGGCTGTGAAATTTCGATAGATAAAAGTTACTTGTCAGACCACAAGAGCACAATTTTACTTGGTAGAGCCATGCTGCAGCTATATAAGTAGTATAGTTGTATCACTTATAGGTTAGCTCGACCGAGGAAGGACCACGCTCTCACACAATACCAGCGTAATATAAAAGCTTAAGGCTACTGTATTTCGTATGGTGAGTGTAGAGAACCGGAGATCGTTTTTACTGGAAACGAGGCATTCCACCTTAGTCCCGACAGGTGACAATGCATCTGCATTTGTATTCGTAATCGAGAATAAATATATAATGTCTATGGGCCGCAGTCCACCTAATGGTGTATCCATTAGGTGGACTGCGTGATCGTTTGTCACCCTTATCGTAAAAAAAGATATAACATACCCGAATTAGATTCAACGAAGGAAAAAAACTGACCTTCACAATCGCTTTGATGTGAGTATAAAAACAATCCATCTGTTTCAATTTCGTTCCACCTAAAACATTATTTTAAAAACAAGGTCAAGCCCCTTTGTATGTATATTGTTGGCGCAGTAAAATATTTAACAGCCGTGCCCGCTCCAAGCGGAGGTCAGCTCCGTTTATGCTTGAGATTTGTTCAAACTGTCAACAGTTTTTATTTACTATTGTCAGTGTTAGAATACTACTCCACTTGGTAGAATAGAATAGAATTATTTTTAAGCAATATCTATTACAAATAATTCTTATTGAGAGTATTTTCTTCAATTAACTTTTGCCACGATGTTTTATTGCCGTTCGTAAATTAGGGTGGATATGATTTGAATTTCTTTAATTCTATTTATTTATTCATTTAATTCAAAATTTTAGTTTTTGTTTTTTGTAAAATGTCAGTGCCATAGGCTTCTACTCTGTTCACATGTTACACCCTATTTTTTTCCAAAGGGTAAGAAAGGTCAACCATTATATATACTATAAGCCCTCATTAGCACTGGGGTAAAATTTAAGTCGTTCTTAATGATGAGGAAAATCATCGTTTACGTCGTTAGCATCACCCAGTGTGCCATCCACAGGTAATGTATACTTTTTACTGTGATCGTGCTTTGATTACGCAGCTGGTTTCTACAAAATCAATAAGCTCCCCAATTCAAATCCCCTTTAAGTCTTGCGCTCACACTCGTGCACTAAAGTTCCTCTCCTTTAAGACTGATGACTGTGAACAAAATTTGGTCTGGAGTACATTAATATTTAGATCCCATATTTGTTTTGTATTATCCCGTGTTTGTCTGAAATTTATAGGTACCATGTTTATTTGAGACTTAAGGCGCAACTCCTAGTGAACACAATCCACGCACTCTCGCTACAATATATCGCATAAGAAATACGCCCAAATTTTGAAATTATCTCATTTAAAAAGGAAAAGCGAACTTAACACATAAACAAACAAAAAGAAATAAAACGTGAATAATATAGATTTTTAAATAACCTATCCATTAGTGTAATCCTCAAATGATTAGAGCGTTGCCTTACATGCTGTTGCCTGCCAATCTGTTGCCAGATTCATGTAGTCAATAATTTTAGTCATTTTTTAAAAGTTGACTTTAAATGTATTTATAACACATAAAAACAAATTAAAACGTCGAATGTGATCACAGGATATCGAACATTAATAATGTGCTTTTAGATGTAATTTATTTCTCATAACTAATGAGATGATAGTCTCTGAAAAACGCACTATCGCGAGGTTTCGGTCGGGGTATATACCTTATTATATACCTTAACAGAAAACAAAATCCAATTATGTTACATGTCCAGCATGCCGCGAAAAGCGAGGCGATGACCTAACCGCCTATCACTTCTTTCACAATTTTGCCATCTATTGCCATCATTTTTTTGGCTAAGCCACAAAATAAATAATAGTTCAAGTAACAGAAAGATCACCTAGACCTAGTTACAACGTTGGTAACTAGTTACTTTGCACGCCTCGGAAGCAACCTTTGTAAAATTAGCTCACCGATTACCTACTTATACTTTATTACTATTACGTGCTGTGTGATGCCGGTATGCTAGATAGCATCACCCCATGTGAATAGCAAATCCAGTATATGCTGATCTCGCATTATTAGGCAGTCACTATCACTAGGAGGTACACTAAATTGTTTTTAATTATTGAAAAAATATAAAACTGTGAAGATGTGGTCGGTATCTGTAACCATGGAGCCAGTAACTAGGTACCTAATTGTCTAGATCTACCTATAAATAATAATATCTTACCTTTCGATATGCTTTGGAACAGTAAAGAATGATAAGTCCACATTCCTACGAGTATAGTTATTTAAGCACCCGTATGATATGCAGTACTTTTTGCAATTTTGAGTGGCCATTCTTGAATAAAAACTCAAAAATAAATATCAAGTACCTCAATAAGTGTTAACGTTGTTGACATAAGGAGCGCGTCAGCTCAACCGCGCGAGTGACAACCTCACCGAATTGCCTTCTTGTAGGCGGCCGCGCAGCGTACTCATACCTTCATGCCTAAAGCGCGGAGTGAGACAAGCCTGGATAAAGGTGGTATGACTGGCTCACTGCTCTTTGGATTCTGCCTACACCCTTGGGGATTGCAGGCGTGACGTAGTTGTATGTATTAAATCATGCTTTACTTTCCAATCGTATCTACATATGTATCATTCCCTTCGATCAATAGTACTATTATTGATCGAAGATCATTCATAAGATTTTTCTTATGAATGATCTTCGAACTTCCCGCTATAAAAAAATCAAAGATTTTCAAAACCGGAAGTCATTGCTTTCACCCTAGTTTTCTAAAATCGAAGTTTCATCAGATCTCGTCCTAGGAAGCTATTCTGATTATTCCTATGAGGATGTCACCATGTCCGTATGATGTTCGTGTGCGTGCGCGTGTGCGTGTGTGTGTGCGCGTGCGTGTGCGTTTGCGTGTACGTGTGCATACGTGTGTGTAAACTTAATAAGAAAGAACGAAAGGACCAAACTCGGATTTTCGACACTTTTCAACCGATTTCGACCGGTAGATTTATGGTATGTTTTTTGGAATAACTTTTAAACGAATGTAACGATCAATTCCATAATTTAAATAGCTCTTAAACATGGAAAACTAAGTTAATTGGTGCGAACTGCTTTAAATCGGTTATTGCATAGAAGAGAAATCTATGACGAAAATTACAGTCTAATCGTTTTTTTTTTCATAACAGATTTTATTATTGTTATTAAAATACTTCGTCGATTGCCACCAATTACATTAAAAAGAGACGGCACTTTAGAGTGCAAATTAAAAAAAGTTTGAAGAATTTCCACAAAAATGTCATATCCAGTCAGTAGCCGGATTCCGTGACACCCATTATATAACATCCGACATCAGACCGACGGCCGGAAATGTAACGTCGGTGTTTCCGCTTTCGACGTAATTGCGCTAGACGGACCTTAACAGGCACTAACTTGACTTCAATTCATCCCATTTGAAAAGAAATATTTTAAGCAGAAGAACTACTTTTGAGAAATTTCTAACAATTATTAAAAGTCACGTTGGCGCTGAGCTATAAATGTTATGTATGTATATAAATAAATGTTAGGTATGTATATAAATGCCAGGTATGATTGAAATGTAACGTAAAAAAATGTATCTGCTGGATCGCGAAAGGACTACCCTCACTCAGAAAAAAAACCCTACATTAGCAGCGTATAACGGAACAGCGTATAACGGAAAACGCTGTGCAGATGTGTACTTATTTCATTCTTAAACTTACTTATTTTTAACTCCGTACTTATATTTACTTATTTTTAATTCGGGTGGTTTTGGTCACGGGGGGAAGCCGATCTTTGACGTCTCGATATGATATTTAGCCAAAGCCAAACAATATATACTTGCCAAAGCTACAATAAGGCTAAACTAATATTAAGCTTTTGAATATTAATTTTTGGTTCGGTCAGAACGAGTTACCAGTATCTTAAAGTTTTGCAGTGGTACGCTTGAATTTGGTCTTAATTTTATTAATTGAAGAATCCCAAGCAGATTGCATCCATTCACCTTCTCTATTGAAATTTGGATGTTTTTAATTTTAATAGTCTGTAGCCGCGCTGTCATCGCGCCACTAGCGAAACACACCGAAGCCTAAATCACGCTATCAAAATTCCGAATCATAAACAGTATATATAGAACTTCTCCGAACTATCACTCGGAGTGTTGGCCGCTCCCCGGGCATAACACCTTGCCCGGCGGGAGATTTCCCCTTTTCCTTCCACCGCCACAAGTTTTTTCCGAACCATCCTTGGTAGAAATCGGCGTCCTCTTGGCATTGGTACTTATAACAAAAATGTTTAAAAAATATTTGTTTATTTATCTATCTGTTTATTTAGGCTGTTCTCCGAAATGTTTGGTCTGTTTTCGAGATGTTTTTGCTGTTAGTCTATGCGACTCTTACAGCTTCATCTGACTCAGGGCTCGAGGCCTGTAAGTTGGACCGATTTTGACAGGACTTTCACTGGCGGATAGCTGATGTGATGTTAAAATACTCTTTGTATTTTAGGCTACTACTATTTCAGAAAACAATAAGGGATCCGTGTAAGAAAATCAAAACCAATGAAATTCAACCGTAATGAATTCCATGCGGACGAAGTCGCGGGGAACAACTAGTTCGTAAATATAATTCAATCGTTACATCTGAGACATCGAATGGAAAACAATATGGTATAAGAGACCACCTTATTTTATTAGTGGTCCATATTCAGAACTGGAATATTTACGGATTGATGAGTGTTACAAAATTCTTTTAACATAAACAAGGTACTTAAATACCCAAGCAAATTTAAAATCGGCTTATAAAAAAAATTGTCGATTGAAACGACATATTTAATACTGGCTTGAGAAGAATTTTATTATATTCATTGACAAAATCAGACGTTAGTTTATAGAAACCAATTATATTTAACATAGAACAACGTGGGCACCGGTGAGGCGGACCGAAGTGGATTAGCCATAGCGTTTTTCATACACACAGAACCGCCTGTCATTCTTATTTATTTATTTATTCTTTATTGCATTTCTTATTAATATACAAGAATACAGGGGCGGTTGAGGCATTCTCTACCATTCAACCCATGGTGTGGTAAGAATTTGACGTAGGTGTGGCAATATAGAATTAAAAAAATAAAAACGAAAATTAACATTTTACTGATATATGAAATAAATAAAATATAGATAGATAGAAATAGCTCCTATTTATACATATATACAAACATATACATACATACATATATACATATCCATATACATAATAGTGTTACGAGCTTAGGGTTCGTGACAATAAAAACCGCCGATTGAATTACCAAAATTAACACTTTTATTACCGAACACCCATTAAAACTTAAAAAACACTAATAATTAATCACAATGATTCATTTTATTTCGCTCCGAAGCTTCGGTTGTCTCGCCAAATTCAATACTGCCCCGATCGCGGCTATCAACAGCTTTATATAGGGCTCTTCCACCGAAACATCCAAAATATACCAGCAAATACGGGCACCAACCAACCAGGCGCCGAATGTTCGAGTGTGGGGCTTCTAGAAAGCTTAATTCTTCTGTTCGATACTAGATGGCGCCTGTTGGTCGAAAGTTCAAGATTGACATTTTCTAGGAAGCCCTCCTCGCTCTGGTCCCCGACACTAGATGGCGCTAGTGCCATGTACCTGACGTCAACTTAGGTGCGCAACAATATCTTCAAAATGGAAGAAGTAGTGGTAGGATAAATCATCTCCGAGGCCCCCGTGGAAATTGCTATGATAAAAGTGACCATGCGAGACGCCCTGATCAAAACGAATAATTTATTTTTGTGGCTAGCGCAACAAAAAATAAGACCGGCCTACGAGTAATATGTCTGGTTCGAAGACGGAAAGGTGCTACTTCGTAAAGACGACAAAGCCAAGCCTAAGGTAGCGCGAAGCGAAGCTGACATTGAGAAGCTCTCTGCATAAACGTAAATAATCAGCCAAAGTTCCAAGCGGTAATAGATTTTAAAATTAGTCACCCAAAATCCCATTTCTGATCATCAAGAAATATTAAATTGTGCCGATATTATCAACTTTCGCTGACATATACCCCCATTTATAAAATTTATCTTAATATTGTCCATATAAATATAAGACTCTGCCGACCTTTTGCCTAGGGCGTCCCTTAGGTGAAAGTTTGTCGACCAAATTGGCGATCTACAGAAAAGGGGCCGTATTAAGAGTACCCTTATCCAACGAGCATGTATGCGTAGGTATATGGATCTGCAAGAGGCGAGAGAGGCATAAATAACAATATAGTTTATATGTTTAATATTAATTTCCATAAAATACACATTACGTTGCATAAAATAGAAAAGGCGGTGGTATAATTACATATGTCAGGGATGTCCACTAATTCGCACCAGTAATTCACTCGCTACTCGTAATTCACTGTGATATTATTATCGGTAAGATAACTACGCCTTACAAATACTCCGCTTATATCTGTGCTGTTTATGGTCGAAACAAAAATTCAGTTGATAAGGCAATATTAAAATAATTATTATTATTTTTTTACTTCATTTTCAAACACACATGTTTACATACATCATACAGGAACAAATATGTACACACTCACAGTCTGTGGAGTTACATATTTGTCTTCTGCGAATTGACGTGCTGAACGGCTTTTATCATCAGTTTTGTGATCACATTTTCTTTTAAAACATTTGCACGTCATGCAAACAGGGGCACGCGATTCGTTAATACATTCTTTAAAGAAATGCCCAAGCACTCCACAGTAGTTACACATAGGGCTACTTTCCCGACAAAATTTGGCTAAATGAGTAAACTGCTGACAGTTGAAGCATCTTGTTACTATTGTAAAGTCTCTACTCGTAACTGAGCATGAGGTCCAATTAATGTATATTCGTCCTCGATCGATAAGGGCTTTCCTGGTGCTAGGTGGCATTTCGACAATGTAATTGCAGGTCGGAAGGTTTGTCTTACCTGATTTTTGGCTCAGTTTGACTGTTACCAGGAAGGACTCACGCGTGACATTAGGAAATTTATCAGCAATATTTTGTTCGAAGATGCACTCGAACACTTCTTTATCAGTAAGGGCTACAGGGACACCAACAATTGCAATCCTTGGACGTCGTTTAATCCGCTCTTCCATGGTAAGACCGTAAGATACAAACTTCTCTGAAAGCTAATTATAACTCCCACATTTTTTACTTTCCTTATGCCCCGGACATATCGTTTGAGTTCTGCCGGGGATATTATTTTTTGTAAGGGGCACTTCGTGTCATCACTGGTTTTGAACTTATCCCTCGGATAAATTGCTAGGGTACTAAGATTGTTTAAGCGAATAAGTGTTTTGCCACCTTTTTTGACCATGTCCGCAAAAGTGGATCCAGAGTCCGGTTTTGATGACTCTTCAATACTAATCTTGAGGTCCTGAAGCTTTTGGAATAGGTTAAGTTGGTTCTGCAGAGATACGATGGAGGTCTAGACTTTTGTGGCATCCATTTTGAGGGACAGATACTGGACTATCAACTGTAACATGTTACTTTTAGTCAAAGCGAGCTGACCGACGGACAATGACCCCAGATATAAGCCGAGTGCCAAAAGGTGCAACTTACAAAATCTCAATTTAGATGTGATAACAATATTTAAATATTGATATTATTCACACTTCTAGGTCAGCACATGTTTTGCTTTTTTTTCTTAAATAATATTGTCTGTGGTTCCCATAAACATCGTAAAATCTTACGGTACATCGCGAAAAATGTGTTATATTTTATATTTCAATTCATGGCATGTAACGAAGCAATTCCATTTAATAAAAATTTTATTAAAAAAAATCATCATCATCATTACAGCCCATTACAAGTCCACTGCTGAACATAGGCCTCCCCCAAGGTACGCCACAAAGCACGG
>DWHP01007543.1:0-10911 GCA_018247895.1 Parnassius honrathi
ATTTCATATATACAATCATTATTTTTTGTATGGATAGATATAATTTTATTAAACACGAAAACAATAACACAGCCTCACTGTTATTTTTGCTAAAGATGACCTCTTAATAAAAGTTAATATTGACCTTTTCCAAAAAATAATTCCTAATTTTTTTAAAGGAATAGCGGTAGCGGTGTAATTAAACTAAAGGTAAATAAAAAACATTCCACATTATTTGAGAGATTATGATTTTACTTTTGCCTAAAAATTATTCGCTGCTAGCTCAGAGGGCTAAATCTGCCACTGCTGAAAATAGGCCTTCCCATAGTATACGTCATAAGGCTCATACGTAGGTCACTCAAACAGTTTTGAGATGCTCGAAATTTAAAAATGAAACCCACCCGTATTACATGTTTATAAAAAGCAAATTTTAAGCCAATTGCTCAATATTAAAAAATAAACAAAGTTCTATTAATTCTCCCGCAACGATTCCTGCACTTTTCATTTAAAACGATGAATCTTAACCGTGAACATTTGCGCGGTATGATCTATTATTATTTTAAATTTGGTTTAACCGAACAATTAAGTTTACAATCAGCATTAGAAGACTCAGCTCCATCACGCGCAATAATTTTTAGGTGGTTTACTGAATTGAAAAGGGGTAAAATTAACCTGATGATTGATTGAGATGACCAAAGAACCTGGGGCCGCAAACAGCAGTAAGAGCAGAAAATGTATGGACGATAGAAATTTTGGTGCGAGATGAACCACGAATCACATATACGAACATCGAAAAGATTTTAGGCATTAGTTCGGGGAGTATTCGTACCATCCTACATCAACATCTTAGAGTGAGGAAGCTTTGTTGTCGATGGATCCCTCGTTTGCTATCCGAAAGTGAAAAACAGACTCGTGTGGATTGGTGCCATGAAATGCGTCTACGTTTTAAAAACGAGGGAACTAAGCGTGTTTCATAAAACGCTACTGGTGACGAGGATCTATCAATATGATGTGGAAAATAAAAGGCAATCATCGGTATGGATATGTTCAGAAGGACAGTTACCGACAAAACTGCAAAGACCTCGCAACGTCTCGCCGCATAATGGTATTATAGAAAATACCATTATGCGGCGAGTCGGATACTTCTGTATCTACCAGAAACTCAGCTTTGTAAATTTTGGATTGAATTTCGAATATGCCTCGCTTTCATTATCTGGAACACAAACTGTTTGAGAAGAACATACTTGTTATTCATCTTGAAAAACGTTCTTTGGTTATCACGTAGTTTATGAACGAACTGAAATTTTTTTTAGCAAATAATTTTAAGCAATGATGCAAATAAAATACACATCTGTAATGCTAAATGGCATGTTTAGGTTATAGAATTAAGGTGACAAATGAGCTCACAGTCCATCTGATGGTAAGTGGATAATGTGGCCCATAGAAATCTACATTAAACCCCGATTAAGAATCAAAATGCAGATACGTTGTCACCCCTGAGGACTAAGACGGAACGCCTAAAATTAAATTATTTTCGAACAGATTTTGAGGAACTGTAAAGAAATAACTGCCACATTAATTTATTTTCTTCCTTTTCTTCATGACCTCCTCATAAAACTCCACTGCTGGACACGCGCCTTTTCCCATACAATAGAGCTAGTTGGCGGAGGTTGGTAAACGAATGCTGTTCGGTAGGCGGATTGATGATCATAATGGTAGAATTTAGTTGCCATTCCCATCACCAGCTTGAGTTTTTTACGCCTAGCGTAAAGGAGATGATTACATCACTCTAATTGTATGTATATATATATATATATATCGACTTTATTAATAACCTCTTACTACACACACGAAAGAAATAGGGTGATGGTCTTTTTACGCTGCCGTAACACATGCATTATGTGAATTGTATTCACGTAATTGTATGTTGTTATTACACTGCGGTCAAATGTTCATATGATAATCATAGTATTTATTTTAAATTATTTTTTTTGCCTAAAACTAACAAAATGTATACTTACACTTTTTTACCTCATTATTAGATTTTAGTTTTAGATAAGTATTTTAAATAATATTTGTACCTGAATACAACATCTTTTCGATTACTTGCACTCAAATAATTCTAAAAGAATAAAAAAGCTAACCCTGTAGTGGTATTTTGCCACTGTATCATGGAGGCTGTTTAACATAAGCGCACAAGGTAAAACATCCAAAACCGGGACAATTATTTGTAGACCATACAAACACATGCTCAGTGCGGGATTTGAAATAGCAGCCCTGCAGCATCACGATCAAACAAGAGTAGAATAAGAATAAATTATTGAATTAACAATAAATGTTTAAAAATGACTAAAAAAGATATTAAATGACTATTTGAGGGAGACTTGGAATTTAATTAAGAATACAAAATTCGTTCCTTACGGCCACAAAACAAAACTTTGGTAAACACCTGTCAAACAATGTGACGGTTACTTTTAGAACAAAATACAATTTGTCTTGATTGATCAAAAGAAGTTGGACAAAACAAAGGCAGTGTTTGAAACGACGTCACTCTCTTTCGCCGTTCGAAAAGTATACTTGAACAAGTTTTAATTTGACGGCAACAAGGGCACTTCTTTAATACCGATCATCGACATAAAATGTTTACTTTCATAACAAATTTCAATCATAAAAATAAAATATTTATAACAATTTGGTAGCGAAGTAGTGAAGAGCCGTGCTAGCTGATAACCGCTCTCGGGTTATAGTAGGCGAGCAACTCGGGTTTGATTCCGCCAGCACCAGTGACACTATTAATTGAAATATTTAGTGCACATGCTTGGCGGTCTTGATATCGTGAGGAAGCCTGCACGTCTGGGAAATTAAAATTCGTCGAATTTTACTGTCTAGTAAGATAGGGCTCCTTAAGTGCCCCTTTGTAATTATACAATAAGTGGTAAAATTGGAAATTTTGTGCAACCGACTTTAATATAATTAAAATGAGAAAATCAGATAATCAAATACGCATTGTTAAGGACAACTCAAAAACTACTAGTCAGAACTTGACTAAATTTATATGGGACCCCACGAGAAGTAGGTATTAAACACGGCTTTCAGATAAAAAAGAATCATTAAAATCGGTTCAGTCAGTGTAAAGTTCTGATGTAACACACATTAAAAAAACAAACAGTCGGATTGAATACGAAAGGAGCTTCTGAAGTCGGTAAAAGGGTACACATCATTTGTTAAACTTAAATATAACAGACAAGTATTTTTTTTAAATTCAAGTCCTTTTGTCTTGGCTATACGACGCGCATATTATATAACTACAGTAAAATAAATAAAACAGTCATAATATTTTTACTGAAGCAACTTGGTCTTGGGAATAACACTGCGATAAATATTCATGAGGGCAGTAAGCCTTCTTGTCATAGGCCTTGAGGATCTGATGGATGGCGTGTCATAACGCTGCGTTGCTTTCCTAATATTGAAGGAGTATACTATATTAATTCGTGAAAAGTACACGTAGATTTTCAGAAGAAATATTGATACTTACGCATTGATATACAAAAAACCTACTTAAAAGCAATGATTTCATAAGAATAGATTTCGTAAGTATATATAATTTATTTTAATGTAATTCCTAATAATTATTATTTATATTTTTAAAGAGGCATTTAAGGAACAAATCTAACAGATCTCATTGAATACTATGGCATATATAAAATGAAAAATAACATACTACATAATATCTTATTATGTAGTATGTTATTTTACAAGTATACCCCAGATTTTTGACTAAATTCAATTTACCTACATTTTAAAACCTATATTTTTCTTGTATATTTACTTGTCGAATGCAACTAATTATATTCAATTCAACTCAATTTATTTGCTTGTATACATTTGGTCTTAGTGATAAAAAATAGTTCAAAACAGGAACCCTGCAAGTGTTCTAATGCATGGGTAATGATTGCAAATATTTGTAATCATTAATATTATAATTACATTTACTTTATTAATATGTTCCTTCCAATTTAAATGTATATCTATATTTATACCTAGGAGACAGTAAGTGTTAACAGATTCTAAGGCAATATTTAAGTATTTTAGTTGCTATGTAAGAAGCGTTTTTGGTAAGGTCTAAATTGCAAAAGTTCGGTCTTTTTGAAATTGATCTCGAGGTTATAAGCCTGGAGCTAGCAATTTATTACATTTAAATTACAGGTTAGGAGATAGTATAATTCTGTGCTGTTTGGACAGGGAAGAATTAATGAAATATCATCAGTAAAAAGAACACAGGGGATATTACATATATTTCAAATATCATTCACATACATTAAAAACAGCTAACATCCCAGCACGCTACCCTGTTTTCGCTATGCTATCGAGAGATTTATGATTATTTTTTCAGACCTCACAGTCCCGACAATTCAGGTTTGTGGGTCATTGTAGTCTATATCTACACATTGGACGCATTGATTAAGGTAAGATACGAACCATTTGTGGGCCAGACTTCTCACACCTATATTATATAGTTTATTTAATAAGATAGAGTAAAAAACCCTATCGTGGGCCTTGCTCATATCTAAAAATATACCAACAGCGTGTTTTATCTTGTCAATTATCTTCAATACTTCCTTTATCTATTCATATACTGTGAGGTCTGTAGAGATACTGTCCGTTATTTAATATATTATATTTTTCACAGAAGGTATAGTCTGTTATGAAAATGTTGATAAAAGTGCAATTGGACGATAGTTATTATAATTTTCCGAGTCATTTTTTGTGTTGCGGTTTGACTATTGCTATTTTTATTAAATCTGGGACAATGCCTTGCGACAGAGATTGGTTCATAAGAAGGGTAAGTGGTATGGCATGTTCATCTTCACATGTATTTATTAGAGTTGGTGGTATTTTATTAAATCCATGGCTTCTTTTATTTTTTGATATTTTTATGATAGTTTTTGTAAGTTCAGATTTAAATTTTTCAATATTTTTTAAATAAAATTCCTCTTTTACATTGACCAATTGTTTGTACTGTCAGTAATACTGACAGCAACTTCCTTATGATATGAAAATCCATAATATTTTTTAATAATATGGATTTTCATATCATTTTCAATTTAATAATATTTTTTAATTTTCAAAGTATTGTTAATGATTTGCGTATTACTAAATATGAAGTCTATGCACGTAGTAGAATAATTTTCGTTTATTCTGGTTTGCTCTTTAACATACTGAGTGAAATAAAAACCTTTTAGCGTGTTAAAAGATTAGAACCTAAGTTGTTTGATTCTAAAATATTGACATTACCATGCCAT
Source organism: Parnassius honrathi (assembly GCA_018247895.1). Lineage (NCBI taxonomy): Eukaryota > Metazoa > Arthropoda > Insecta > Lepidoptera > Papilionidae > Parnassius > Parnassius honrathi. Next base: position 5,283 of record DWHP01007543.1, read on the forward strand.
CTTATTGTGTATATGAAGTTTAGTCAACTGATCAAGTACATAGATGTCGTTTATTTTCAGTAACCAATAGATGGCACTATTCTCAACAAATGTTTACTTCAATAACTTAACTTTAAAACGCTAAATAATCGCTGTCTATTTTGATCCATATATAAGTCCAAGGCAATCGAGTCGTATGCGTTGTTTTAGCCTTATTTAAGTTAGGTGGAACTATGTACATGTAACAGCTAGTCAGTGATTATCATTTTGTAAATTTATAATATTAATGAGTTTATTTATTAAGGTATCAACGCACTTATGTCTAATACATTTTTCATCTAATACAATAAATTAAAAGTATTATACACATACAAAATTACAAATTAAACTCTATTATGAGTTAATATATAGTACTTAAAATAATAGGCTATTTGAAAATATTGAAAATCTACTACAAATTGTGTTCATCCTATCAGATAATAGCGTAAAAAATATTTCACTTTATTTTATACTAAAAATTTTTATACAATAGTTTTTGAAATTTTATCTGCGACGAGAATGCCACGTGATTGGTTGCAACTCTGCTGACGTCACATACGAGTAAACCTTGTAAACATTGCTGCCTTGACTGGTTGTTGTTTGCGTTTTATGTGTTTGGGTGCTATATTCGATCTTTTTAATTGTTTGTATAGGAAAATCTTTAATGGTGTTTGGTATTTTATTGTATATTGTTTCACCCATACAGTAACAATTTTTGCTAAAGCATTTACTTTTTGGTATTTCGCTAAGTATTATCCGATCTGGGTATCTGGTGTTCATGAATACCACTTCTCTATTAAGCTTATAAAAACTCTTCCTGTGTTGTTTTACAAATTTGGCAACTGCTAATATATATACAAACAAGGCACGAGTATGATTCCCAGTGTCTCAAATAGAAGCCGACATCTGTAAATACTAGGAACAGACACAATCTAGTAGTAGTATCAGTTACTTGACTACACCGAGTCAGTAAGTCTTTTGTGGGGTGATATATACGCTTTTACAACAAATACCTAGAAAATATACGAAATCTGACTAGCACAAAGTTCAAAAAATTAAAGAGTTTAAAACGTTAAAAAGGTGGAAAACATTCGAAATCCTACAGGGAAGCCTTAATGCTGTAAAATTAAGCCATATTAAGAGGTTAGGTATTATAGATGTTGTTACTTTATATAAAAACCGATATTTAGCTACTATCTGGTATAAATATAATTAAATATTACTTGCATTAAAGTGATCTTCACATATAAAAACATTGGTATGAGCTAAAATGCTCTTTGGGTCTCTTCTAGCTAATAATTGTAACCACATCTTTCGTCTTTTGGGATTCTTTGGAACAGAAACACACAAATACTGTGGACTACTTTATAGTCTTATTAGTACATTATGGCACTACACACCATATATACACCGTTTTAACGAATAAATTTGTAGAAAAAGGATAAAATTCACTTCTGCTGCACTGTTCTGACTCGCTCACTTGCGTGTGACGTCACATATGTTATGTGACAAGCGCCATTACATAATCAGCGTTTTTAGCGCGGTTTTGGAAATTTAAACTTTAACTTTGATTTTTATAGTAAATATAGTAGATCTCAAGGAAATAGGAGTAGAGTAGAGTAGAGAGGTAGTGTGCTTATTAGGTCATAATCATTTGAAATGGTTTTCCAAAATTAGTCAAATAGCCTATTGTTCATAACCTATAGCGTCTGATGCATCCGCTGCCAGTGTTTATAAAATATATTGTCAGGAGACACCTGAGCAACGACCTTAACTAATTTGTTTGTTGAGTTACGTACAGTTTCCCAGAAACTGGCCGTTCTACAGCGTAACACTGCGTAAAAGTCTGGGACAGCAGCCTCTGCGAACATTGTGGGCGCAGCACTGCAGTACCGTGGATGTTTCTAAAAAGAAAACGAAAAGCATTATTATACTGTACTCTGAGGATGTTATAGGATTTTTTGGTGTAATTTATCCAAAGTTGTCCGGTGTAAAAGCTAATACAATAGGCTTTAAACAGAGTAATTTTAACATCCTCAGAACACGAGGCAAAGCGGCGCGCCAGCATATTACAACGTATTACAACGTAATGCTAGAGCTCTACGTTCACGCTCAATATCCAAGTCATCACTCAGGTTCTCCGACAACATATGACCCTAGTACCTGAAATTCTCCACAGTCCGAACCTGCACACTATTTATGCTTACTGGCGGTACTATCCTCGGACCCTTTCCAGCACGAAAGACTAGCATTTCAGTCTTAGACTCATTATATTTTAATCCATGCCGACGAGCATAATTTTCGCAGATAAATGTAAGCTTTCTAAGACCGTTGATCGATGGACAAAGGAACACCATGTCGTCTGCGTAGTTAAGGTTGTTAAACGCTACACCATCAATGTGACATCCAATTTTGGTACTCCTAAGCTCCTCGATCAGGCCGTTAACATAAGGATTGAAAAGGTCTGGAGAGGTCAGCGCTCCCTGACGTACCCCACATTCTAATTTATAGCCACTAGAGGTTGTGTCGTCCCACCTAACTTTATTTGTCTGGTTCTCGTACCAGTATCTGAGCGCGCCAGGTACATTGGAGTCATGTATTTTCCTCCATAATATATTATAATTAAGAAGGTCAAATGCACAACTCAAGTCTAGAAAGCAGGCGAAACAGATGTACTACGTCTTTTATAATAGTTTACAACGTGCTTAACGGACAGCACCGCAGAGTCGGCAGAAACACCGGCAAAACCAAACTGAGCATCACTTATCCTAATATTTTTCGAAGTTCGGGCTGTAGCAGTCTTTCAAGCACTTTACCAACTATCGTGCCCAGAGCGATAGGACGGTAATTGGAGATATTAGAGAGGTCACCGGTTTTGTTTTAACGACAGGTACAACAATCGTCTGTAACATTTTATCAGGGAGATATGTATGTTTAATACATCGGTTAAAAGGCAATGCCAGAGAATCAAATAGTGCTTTTTACCATTCCTTACAAAAGGACAAAGCTCCAACATCCAGCAGCACAAAACTGGAACTTATATCTTGGCTGCAGAGCAAAGGCATTGAAGGCAATGAAAATATGTTAAAACACTAACTGGCCCTATTAATGAAAGAAAACAAACCCAGAAAGCCAACCCATATATTGGACGAAATCGCTGAACAACCGTATTGGCCATACGGTGCTTATATTGCCACGATATCATTGCCATTACAATGCCATCGAACGGGTTTGGGCTCATGTCAAAGTTTTTTTTGTTATTATATCTATTACCTACATTTACTACATATTTAAATACTTAATTTTTATTTGGCAGCCAAACATAACACATCTCCACCATTTACGGCTAAGAAAATGCCGACTTTATTGTAAAATGCCTATGATAACGTTACTGTGGATCACTGGAGAAAAGTCGTGGAACACACAAAAAATATAAACTAGAAGACTGGGAGGGAGATGTCCACTTTGACAGAGTTTGTGAACATGAACTGATAATCAACATAAGGGACAGTTCTAGTAGTGAGCCTAGTGATGATTATGATGATGATGATAATGAACTTGAGTTAGGTTGTGCACCACTATTTTAATAATAAATCACTTTAAGCTACAATTTCTTGTTTTATTTCATACTAAGTCCTTTCAACAAAAATTATTTCGACTCGCACGTATTCTGCTCAAAAGTCTGACTGACCGAATAAAAATATGCACGAGGTGAAATCGTTACAATGGGAGCGATTTTATTGTCGTATTAGTAATTTATTATTAATTCAGTAGAAAAGAAATTGTTCAAAATTCCAAATCCATACAGCACAAACATGCAACTATCGATTGCAAGTTCTATGAGAACAACAATTGAATAGATTCATTAACGATTATGCACCACCTCATCCCTACAGTGGGTTGTCAAAATTATCAAGCTAACAGACAGAGTTTAGCTACTTTTTTTTGAAAGTTGATTTTTTGCGGTGTTCCTAATCATTGCCAGAGCTTGATTGAATGTCGATTACAGAACCAGACTTCACCAATACCTGTCACCAATTTGGGTAACTATCGCTTGGCGTAAACGAGATGGTTATATTGCCATCTTTCGAAGGCTTATAACATCCTTTGAGTGTTATCCAAAGGTGCCTCTTACGAGGTCATGAACTTTCCGACACTGCCAGTATACTAGTAGAAAAAACCAGAAACACTAAGTAAAACAGTTATAAATGTAACAAAATGTTTTAATGCTTATCTTATATTTAAAAGAAAAAGCAATACCAGTAAATAAAATATTAACAAACACCAAGTCTTTGAATTTTGATGGCGAACAATCTTTGATCTCAAATTTCACTCATTCAGTGATTCGAAGCAGCATTACTCGTCGGAGGGTGTGGGGTCTGCGCTCACCATTATTTATTCTGTGATTATACGTCGTAGAACCATGCTGTACGTAACTGTGCGCTATGCGTTACACGCATGTAACACAAATGGGTCTACTCGACCGGGAAGGCCACGCACACCTCAATGGTTCTGTGTGTCGTATGATGAGTGTAGATAATCGTAGACTTTTTTCACTGGAAACGAGGATTTACATCTTTGTCCTACATACATTGTCAGTATCTGCGTTTTGACTGTCATCTTTATTATATAAAAAAAACTTTACCGTTTTCCCAGCGTGTTGAATAGCATTCAGGAAGTGCATGCCAACTGGCTCTTTTGGAAATACCCCAGTAAATTGCGTATCAGTGAACGTAAGAAGGTCGTTTACATAATAACGTCAAAACCACATTTCCTATACTTATTGTTCGATTTTGATGTATTTGTTTATTGAGGGTCGCTAACTGAATTTGCAATACTAAGTATGTACATAATATTTAACATGTTTAATACTACCTACTTTGATCATTGTTATTCTAATAACGTGCCAAATATATTAAAAATCAAACTGTAGTTAAAATAATACTTGGTTATTATCAGATGTTTTGTCAGTGCTTAATATTTATTTTGATAAAGGAGAGCGAGTCACTGAATATAAGTCAAAAATAAAAATCGCCTAATGTTAGAATCCTTGTTGATAACAGTCATCGGGGCCTGATTTAACTTAAGCCTTGGGGCACCTCACTCCTCTCCCCTCTCCCCCCATTGTCCCTTCCCCAAACCCACTGCTACCAAATGATCCTAAATTTTTACCAAAAACATAGAGCCACTCTGTGATTCACAGTATTTCGATTAGATTTTTCTACTAACAATTTTATGTTGCTATTAATATTATGACAAAAATCTTGGAAAAACAAAATCCTTACTTCAACTTATTTTGAAAAGTAATTGAGACATTTTTCCGGTCTTTTTTTAAGAAGGTTATAAAAAGCATATAAAAAACATTAGTGCAAAAAATTGCGTTTTGTTTGACAGTATAGTACGGCCGCTGAGTTATTACCGATTTGACACATGACGAATTGACAATACTAGAATACTAGAATTGACAATAAAGCGCAACGATAAACAGGAGAAAGCCGAGTCAAAAAACAACGTAACCGTTGTTTTTGACACATGAGAACGTAGTCTGTGCGCACGAGAGTACGGAAGACGACTAAACAGATTAAAATAGCGGTGGTAAGGGTGTTGCCAG
>DWHP01007544.1:0-10911 GCA_018247895.1 Parnassius honrathi
TGTCTAGGAGTGGGACGTATATAGGCTGTAACTAAGTCTACATGCAATTCTCTCTTTTTCTTCTTCTTTTTATTCATGAACCCATTAAAGCCCACAGCTGGACGTGGGCCTCTCCGAAACGACCGTAGGACGAGACGTATTGATATTATTCTATATGTGGTTCGTATGACGTTCGTTTCTGTAAGCAATATGCCGCGCAGTTGCGGTGTAAAAATTGCGGTTACCAAACCACTTGTCATAGAAATATTCCCCTATGAGGCCATGTAAGGGGGAGGTCTATGTTCAGCAGTAAACTTTAATAAGCTGTAACGGTAGCCCTAAGCAATATATCAGCATATCTATCGACTGCCTTGTAGGTTTAGTGGTCCTAAATACCGTTGGCGAACATGAGGTCCCGGGTTCGGATACCGGGTGGGGCCAAAATCAGTTATTGGGTTTTTCTGTCAAGAAATTCTTAGTGGCAGCCCGGAGACAAAAAGTTCGCAGTGCCTCAGCCTCGTACCGCGGAAAGCACGTAAAGCTGTTGATTCTTCGCTTGATCTAGCATCGTACTATGAGGGAATAGAGAGTGCACTTGGCTTACGCATACACTCGTGCACTACAGTCCTGTCCTGCTCAGATGGCTAGTACCCGTTGATACCCGCTGCCGTGACAGAAATTCGGTCTGGAGGACATTGTCAATGGTCAAAAGATATCTTTTATAGAATAAGGGTGACAAACGAGCACATAGTCCACCTGATGATAAGTTGACGCTGTGGCCTGTAGACATCTACATTTATCCTAGATTAAGAATCAAAACAAAGATGCATCACCCCGGAGGACTAAGATGTAAAAAAGGGTCGCCGGATCTCTATACTCACCGTGCGAAACACAGCAGTATTAAGCTGCTATTTTATGCTGGTATTCTGTGAGAGCGTGGTCCTTCCCCGGTCAAGCCAACCCATCGTGCTACAACCATAGCTGCAGCGTGGCTCTACCACGTATAAATTACGTATATTCTAGCACTTCCAACAGCTTCTTACGACACCAATAAGATGAAATGGGGTGATGGTTCCTCTGTCGTCATCAATTTTTTTTTAGTTTAAACGAATAAGGCTACATATGATTTAACACCTCTTCGACTAAGATGGAATCCCTTACGGTCTGTGATTATACTAGCTCTACCTTTCAGAGCGCAACATACAAGTGCAAGCACTATATGGCGGCAGAACCAGACGGACCCCTGCTTATATTAATATTTTTCTCTTTTCTAGTATAACTAAAAAAATAAAAATTTTGGTTTGTAGATGAAAATAGTTTAAAGATTAGGTAAAACTTTTGTGAGTATATGATGGTTTGTAATAACATTAATTTTAAAACGATTATGTACTTATCGATTGCATTACCATTCTGTACATTTTCATTTCACATCATTTTACTTAAGTAATAATAGAAAAGACGGATTTCGGCGCGCTCCGCCTACAATGTCGTCATCGAATAGACATAATTCAGTCCGCCCAAAAACCTTTTCAATCGACTTTCCTTGGTACCTCCCTAAATGTATTATAGTATCTAAAAAAACAAAATTTAGTATTTTCGTGTTCCATTAAGTAACTATTTATAAAATATAATATCACTTTTTTTTAAGAAGTCATATTGAAATTGACAAAAATTCAAATGTGCTTTATAAGATATGCCTTGTTGCTTAATTGATTTAAAAAAATAAAGATCAGTTTCGTCTAGAACCTGACAATTTATGACTTAAACAGCTTATTTAAAAAAATTTGGAACTTAATCGAATTATATGCAACTTAAATTTAAAATTTGACACATTTGTTGGAACACATAGAAAATATTTCAAATTGCTGAATTTTTTTATTTCAAATTTGCTACTAATATTTTATTTAGTTATTATAATAATATTTATGGACATGAAATGCCATATTCATTATGGGCATAAAACGCTATTATGCACGATGTTTGCTCAAAACCAAAGAAGTATAAAGGGAAAAAGGCGACGCATTTCATTTACGTCCCCCGTGCAGGGGCGTCACCGCCTCAGTCGGGGGCGAGCGTGGGAGCCGCGATCTCAGCGACAGTAATTAGGTAACATGGGTACCAACTATTTTCCCTCGTTGCCAGCAGATTACGCTATCGCGTTTTAACTTGTTGAAGTAATCCAAACACAATGTGATGTATTATTTATTTGTATTGCGTATGCAATTAATGCTAAAAACCACTGTGGAAGATCTATTTTTTACTACCTTTTTACTTCAAAAATTACTTTCGTATACATTTGAATTTTCTTACGTATTTTTTTTAAGTACATGGACAAATACCTAGACTGGGATAATTATTATTGCGCACCATTTATTTCTTTTAATTCCGTGTGGGAATTGTAACCACAACCAACAGCACCATAACCAAACACTTTGGCGTTGTACTACTGATCAGTCAAAATAGTATTATTAACATATATAATAACAAGTCACTTTTTAACGTGAGATGGTCAAGTTGCAGCTACATATTGCGGATCCACCACGATGGGTCGGCTCGACCGAGGTAAGACCAAACTCTCACAGAATAGTGTGAATAATAACTAGTGTGAAACATCGGAATAATGATGTGTTTGTATGGTGAGTATAGAAAAGCGGATACCCTTTTTAATGATAATGAGACAACGCAAAGATGACAACGCACCTGCATTTTGGTTCTTAACCGAGGATAGATGTAGATGTATTTGGGTCGCTGCATACACTTACCATCAAGTGGACGGTGCACTCGTTTGTCGACCTCACTCTATAAAATATCAAGGTAATATAGTTTTTCACAACTAAAGAATCCATGAAAACTTAATCTACTACAAGATAAAAATAATACAATAATTATTCCCAAGATAAGACCATTATCATTATATGCGATACTCCATCCAGAAGAGGCTGCCACTCGAGAACCTTTGTTCCTTACCAATTGTCAGGACTTCAAGCTTTAATAGCCAATCTACGGCCACTTCAGCCTACTGATCCGTTGGGCTATGTCATATCCTGTTATTCTGTTAATATCCTTGTTACGGATTTTCATCAGTGGCGACAAATATTTAAGTTAAAGTTTAATCCAGAATTTATTTATTATGCTATTATTCGAACTGCGTCGTGTATCAAAATGCAAAGGGAGATGTTTATTTCGCAAAATGTTATGAAATTTATCAGTTCGTGCCTCTGCAAGGTACTAAACAAATGCGACAGCTTAAAAGCGTTTGAAAGGGTTATTATGCACGACATTTCAAATTGGCTATGTATACTTTAACCACAGCTTACTGTAAATTAATTGGCAGTAGTTAATTAATAGTGCCGCTTAAGGTGGTTACTTAAATTGTAAAATGGGCATGAACTAAATTTAGTCTGACTAGTTAGTTACGCAACTTTTTTTGTTCATATAGTATGTTGTCGATTTTAATATTTACTTCGAGATATGCGAGTGAGATTAATCGTTATTTCTTCCAATTTATGTTTCATTATAGTTTACATTGATATATATATTGAGCAAGGATGGAAGATGTGATAAGGATATAGAACGATAAGTTAATGCAGGAAATAGAGTAAATGGGGCCCTACACTCTACTGTGAAGAGTCAAAATGTGTCGAAAAAGGCGCGTATGGCAATTCACAATGCTGTGTTGGTTCCTACTTTAACGTATGGTAGTGAAAGTTGAGTGTGGCAGAAGAAGCACGAGAGTAGAACGAACGCAGTAGAAATGCGGTCGTTAAGGAGTTTGTTAGGGCTGAATCTGAATGACAGGGTGAGAAATTGTGTGATAAGAGAAGAGTTTGGTTTGCGAGATGATGTTGTGACTAGAATTAAGAAAGGAATGCTTCGGTGGTTTGGTCATGTAGAAATAATGAATGAGGAAAGAGTGACAAAGAATATTTATGTTGCAGAAGTGAATGGCAGAGTCGGAAAGGGACGTCCCAGGCGAAAATTTATCGACCAAATTGGCGATTTATTGAAAACGGGCCAAATTAGGAGTTCCCTTAACCGACGCGCATGTATGCGTAGGTATATGGATGTGAAGGAGGCGAGAGAGGTGTGTCAGGATCGTGCAGGATTATATCCGTCCTACGGGTGTGAACTGAACGAAGTGATAGATAACAGCATCTTCGTGATAACAATTCAAATTTATAAGAACTGAGGTTGCCAACCTGCTGGCTAAACTGGCAACTACGGCAAATTACTTTATGAGGGTATAATATATTTGGAGGCCTATCTTCAGCAGTGGACTTTTATAAGTTGTAAGGGATGGATACATAGTTTACTTTCTTTCTTTTTTATATTTGGTATATTTTTGTCATACAATTATTCCGTAAGTTACACACAGTAATGACGTTGTCTAAGTCATAATCGAAATAAAGATATCCGGAAAAAGTGTAGAATCGGACTCTAGTAATATCAAACATGGAATTTGTTAACCATTTCTGTAGACACTTATTTCGGAGAAGAAAAGAAAGAAAAATCTATTGCTTAACCGAATAATTGCTTTTTTTTTCTTCAAATAAAACATTAAATTATTTATCTACATCAGCAGCAAATAATATTTTTTATTTAAGATTAATGTAAGAATTTACCTAACTTATACAATTATGTTTTATGCTTTTTTAGGTTATCTATGATCTAGAAATGTCATTAGAAAAAATAACATTAAAAGAGCAATTTTCTGTCTCAAAGTTGTTACAATCAACGAAATGGACCACTCTAACACTATTGAAGGGACGCGTTATCCACGTTATATTTTTTCTTTGTTCGCTATTTCTAAACTTATAAGTTTGTGTGTGTTATTCTTAAATAAATGCTTTTTTATTTTGTTTCAGACAATAAAAGTCACACAAAAATGAAAACATCACTTAATGATGATCTACTGAGATAAAGGTCCCAATTATGGAAGCAGCTCTACCCAATTTTCATCGGCTGACGACGTCTCGGTTCTATCAACAATATGCCGCTCCTCCTGTTCGCATTTCAAGCAATTATTTGCACGAAATTCCACCTCATCAGCACCCGAGACTTCTACAACAATATTTGGCATATTATAATGAACCTTTAATGCCTCTTGATTTATCACTCAAATCAACATCTCCAATTACTCCTCCTTGTACACCTCCACCTTCTCAGAAGCGGAAATCGTCTGATGATCAAAAACATTTACAATCTCCAAAAATATTCAGACATTTTGAAGACAGCGAAACAAAAAGTATTGACGATGATATATCACACAAAAGGAAATGCGATGAGGATAATTCAAATGACAGCGATAGTCCAGAAGCAAAAAAATTAAAATTCACGAAACAGTTTTTTGAAGAGCTGCGTACATGTCTCCCAGCGGAACCAGAAACCTCTTCCAAAAGCGAGAGAAGTTCCCCAGATATAGTCGAGATAAAGGATGTTGAAGAACGGCCAAAGAAATCACCAAAACCTCCACAAACGATGAAAAAAAGTAAAGCAGTAAGGAGATTAACGTTTGATGAGGATAAAACGTCACCTGTTTCCGGGACAATCATCCGTGATTTAGCTGAGGACGAAACGTTAGTTGTCCGAAAGGTAAATTATTAAATATAAGTCGTACCATTTATTATTACATAGCAACTACAAGCGTGCTGCAGTGTCCACCACACCAACCTAAGAGAATGTGTCACCGCATTTCGCCCTATGGTTGCCATTTGAGCCGACTACGGAAAATGCCTAAAATTTTTACAATTTTCCATAGATGATTGTATAAACATTGCATTGCCAGATGAAAAAATTTCAATCGCACGGTATGCTTGATAATTGACAAGAATGAAATTCTTTTAACAGTGGGAGAGACCCACGTCCAGCGGTAAACTATTGTAGGCTGACGAATTTAAGTGAACAATAAGCAGTACGGCACATGCTACGTTGTGTATTCGTATCGAAAATAAATAATAAAATTGCAAAGGAACTGTTAATTAGCCGTTCTGACCATGCCATTAGTGTGGGTTGGCGACTTTCCTTATCGCTTCGGCAATTAAACGCTATGAAATCGCGTATTGTGTTGTGTTTAAGCTAATAATAGGTTTTGGGGCAGTCGCAACGGTAGCTAAAGGGGTGGCGTCAAGGACATTAAATACGAAATAAATCACACTTTCTTAGCTTTAAACCATCTCTTATTTCTTTAACCTAGATACATACACTATAATGGTCCATTAAATAATAACGAAACACCTCCAAATAACGTGCAATCACCGAATAATCTTAGCAATGACGACAATGATAAAAATCTTGGCATTAAAGTGATACGAAACCAAAGGGAAAGGTTTGATGGGATGGGCTTTCTTTTTTACAAACACGCTCATTAATTTTTTTAGGGCGACATAGACCCAGCGTTTAATGTAGTAGAAGTAACAGAAGAAGCTAAAGCTTTAATCGCTAATATAGAAAACAGACTTGGTCGCTACATTTGCCGACTCTGTCGTAGACTCTATAGCGATGCGTTCGCTTTGGCTCAACATCGGTGTTCCCGAATTGTACATATAGAATATCGATGTCCGGAGTGCGATAAGGTGAGTCCACTGATTTTTTTATTAATGTAACAATGCGACCTTTTACAGAAAGCATCAGGTAATACTCCCAATGAGGAACCTACGTCCTATAATTGCTCGATTAAATGTGGGTGAGAGTAACAAAACTAACTTTGTTAAAATACACAAATATAGTAATTTAATTTTTTTAAATAATTATAGTACTTGAGGGTATTGTGGTCATATGGTTAATATGGTTACTTTCTCATAAGTAAGCTCTCCATTGGTCAATCAAATAATAAAGGGTAAAAAGGGCGACTTTATCGACGCCATTATTTGACAGTTGATATTATAGCAAATATTTTAGTCGATTTTAGTATGGTGTCGTGTAGTTAGTTTTTATAAGCAGATTTTTCGAAATGTTCATAATTATTTCCAAAGCTTGTTCGTTTTTCTTTATATATTTGTTATAATAACTATACGACTTTGTGTTTTTGTCTCTGTCCTCCTTCTAGTTTTGGTTTTATAGGGCGGCAAAGCTTAAGGTGAGGACCATATTACCCTTACGTACCTTACATAAAATATTTTGTGAGAACATTTCATGAGAAAACAAATATTTTTTACCTTTATAAAATTCATTATGAATAAAATACGAAATTGTAAGTAATTTTAATATGGATTGTTATTATTATATATTATAACACCTCCAGACCGAATTTCGGCCACGGCGGCCTGCCTCAACAGAGGCTTGCCATCGGCGCAGGACAGGATTATAGTGCCCAAGCGTATGCGCAAGCACAGGTGCACTCAGTATTCCCTCACTCTTATAATCCGATGGGACGGTAAACCAACACGACCGGAGAGAGATCAGGCGCAGGACCAACGGCTTTACATGCTTTCCGAGGCACAGGGGTGAGACACCGCCCCAAATACCTGACTCCGGGTAGCTACTGAGAATTTCTTGACAGAAAAACTCAATAATTGATTTTTTTGGCCCGACCCGGGATTCGAAACCAGGACCTCGTGATCAGCAGTCGCGCTACTACAGCCACTAGACCAACGAGGCAGTCAGTAGTTATATATTAATTATTATGTAACGTTAGGGAATCTACTACCGCATGTTATCCCATCTGTGTCAGAAGTCTTATGAGCGAGAAAGGGAAACTGAAACAGAAGATCGGGTAGCAGCTACTGATAACAATTCAAAATAAACAAAAACACTAGGGTTGTCAAACCACCTGACAAACGTGGCAACTATGGCAAATATATAGGGGGGGGGCGTTTTTAGGGGTGGATTTCGATAGGCATGTAATGAACTAATGAATGCTTATAACCATCAGTCTTTCAAACAGACATCTTTTTTAATATTTATCACTGATAGTTGTCAGTATAATCATTAATCACTTTATATCTCCCGCATTCATTAATAATAAAACAAATACATAACCCCTTCAAATTAACAGAAACAAATTATTTTATAATGTGTTATTTATCTCTTACTCGTTTAAAAACCTTCGAAACTGACAAAAACAAAAATAATTTGAACAATGTTGTGTGGGAACGTGTTACGACCCCTCATTCTGCCGCAATTGTAAACACTTGGCGCGTTTCCATGGGAAGCGATGCCCTCGAGAGCTGGCGAAATGTTTTTACACCTTAATTGATACATTTGATGATGCGTGACTAGCGACACTCAGTGGTTATCCCGGCTGATGGGAGAACGATTACAAATACCTACATATATATATATATTTTATACATGGTAGAGCCACGGTGCTGCTATACTATGGTTGTAGCACGAATGGGTCGGCTCCACGGGGGAAGGACCACGCTCTCACAGAATACCAGCGTAAAATAGCAGCTAATTGCTGCTGTGTTCTGTATAGTGAGTGTAGAGAACCGGAGACACATTTTACTGGAATCAAGACATTTCATCTTAGTCCTCAAGGGCGACAACGCATCTGCATTTTGATTATTAATCTAGGTTAAATGTAGATGTCTATGGGCCACAAAATCCACTTACCATCAGGTGGACAGAGTGCTCGTTTGTCACCTTATCCAATAAAAAAAATTGTAGAATATTGTATTTTTCAATTTAAAGGGAGTCACTAATTCGAATTTATTTCTTCAATATTTGTTTCGTTACCAGTAAATAGGTTCTTGTTAGTAACCATACGAAACACACAACATTACGTTTTATCGTGCTGGTTTGTGTTCCTTTCATTCATGTTACAGTCATAATATACAATGGCAGAAGTGGTAGAAGTATTTTGATCATACATAGTAACAACGATGTAGCGTATTCTTTCCAATACCTTCGACAACGTCAGTTGCTTTATAATCAAATATTTAAAGCAAATGTAGTTTAAAAAAATCACTAGCTTGATTATGATCATAGGTGCAAGCACATCCTATAATAATTATATAAAATTTTCAAAAAGTATTTAATAATAACTTGCGGCCTGTAAGTCGCTAACTAAAATGATAAACCTATTCTAAAATAAAACTTCTCTAATAGGTATTCAACTGTCCTGCGAACTTGGCTTCACACCGACGCTGGCATAAACCACGCGTGCCAGGAGCAACTAAACGAAGGGACCCACCAGCGACCGACGCTGGTCGGTTTCCCTGCCAACGTTGCGGTAAACTGTTCCGAAGGCAGGCCTACTTGAGAAAGCATCTATTGGCTCACGAACAGCCAGAAAATGAAGCGGAAAAAGAACCATCAGCTTTCCGTCAGGTCCATTCTGAATATCCTGCTTATCAAACGGTAAGTTATTTTTATTTTAAAACCCTCCAGAAGAATGGCTGCATAGGAATAGAATGGTAGAAATCATGCTGGCTCTACGACGTCGGCAGCATGAATGAACCAGCTCGACCGTGGAAGGACGAAGCTCTTACAGAATACCAGCGTCAAATAAATAGAATGTATCGTTACCAGTACAAAGGGTATCCTTTCAATAAGCTGCTAAGTCCTCAAAGATGACAACGTTTCTACGTTTTGATTCCTAACCAAGGATAGACTGTGTGCTCGTTTTTCATCCTTATTCTATAAAAAGGATTGTTCTACTAATCTTATACTACTAATATTCCACAGAAGCTTTAACACCCTACTTCACCCCCTCTGAGGTTGATTTACCAAAATCCTTTCTCCAGTAGATTATAAACGCCAAATTTCAAGTCAATCAGGCGTATAGTTTTGGAGTCATGATGAGTGAGGGAGTCAGTGGTCTTTCTGTATATTACTAAATTTTTTTTTTCATTTAGGAACCATGTCGAGACAGCAATTTCAATACTTTCTGGAACAAAATACCTCCACCGCAACAAGAATTGGCCTGGGAGGATGTACGAGGTAAGTGCACCTCCCCATATTCCTCGGAAGACTCTCGAAGCCTTGACGTGACGGGTTCGGAAGACGAAGGCGGAGGGTTTGACGATGGCTGACGAAGTATATTGCGGCCCGTGCCGCGTTTTCCTTATCCTGTCCCTAACACTCTTTATCAATACCCAATTGCATATGGACACGAAAATCCGCGTTTGTACTTTTCGTAAAGCTCTAAACTAAGTATTTAATGGATATGTGTATGTTGTTATAGTCATTGCATGTATACGTTGTAAAGTTAAACTCTATTTTTGTATATATACTTGTATATATACTTGTACGTATACTTTTGTATATATACTTGTATATATACTTGTACATATACTTTTGTATATATACTTGTACTTTGTCGTTTTTTAAATAATTTAATTTAAAGTAAATTATTCTGTACATATTGAGCTCCTACAGCAACATTCCAAATTAATATTACACTGAAATGTTATACATTTCTAAATATCTTGTTTAATAATGCAAAATCAAATCTTGCTTCGAATTTAAGTTTTATGCACTATTGGGGCAGTTAATTTAAAATAGTTTGATTATTTTAGCGTAATAAATATACTAGATTAGAATTTATTAGGTACACAAATTTAAAAAAAACTAACCCCTTTGTTTACAGCACATTATATTAAGCGTAGTTTAACGATATTTTTATTGAACTCAAATTACAAACAAAAGGAAATATTTTTTATGAAAATAAATCAGCATAGGTTTTTCAAGCAACAGCGTCTTGCAGTAGATGCTTTCGATTGTTTGAAACAAGCACGAAGGGTCACCGCAATCGATCCGATGCATGAGCATATTTTTAGATGCAACGTCCGACTTGCGACTGTCTCATATTATTTTCAACGTTCAGCATATGTAATTCGGAATTAAGTCAATCGACGTGTAACTAGGCCAGTAACTGAAATAGATTAGAACTCGGCTGTTATCAATACTGCCATAAATACAAAAAACATTACATTTAGTTTTTAAACCTACGGAGATAGCAAAGAAAAGACGTTGCGACAATTTTAATAA
>DWHP01007545.1:0-10911 GCA_018247895.1 Parnassius honrathi
AATATATTGAAATAAATATTGTTAAATAAATAGATAACGTTCAATCAGACGGAAATCCTCAGGAGGGGAGACCAAATGGCTGAAGATACCTTTTTATTTCGGAAATAATATCCATATGGGATGTAAGATATTAGAAATTACGGTTAGTATCAAATTAACACTGAAAGACTTGTCTCCATCCAGTATTTTACATATAAAATGCTATCAAAGTAATTCACAATAGTTTCTGGGATATTGGCGACCTCGTATTCGCTCATCAAGGATGCTAATGAAACCATTAGTTGACTCCGTTCACAGAATAGCTAACCCAGTTTTTAAATTCACGCGTGCGTTCGTGTGTTTCACTCATTAATGTTCGTATACTACAAAAACAACAAGAAGTATAAAGAATCCTTGACTTTAATATCGTTATACGCTATAACAAAGGACAAAAAAGTTCCATAGAGCTCCTCGATTGTGTATTATTTGTTAAAATTTTTTGTCCATCTCACAACATCATAGGTTCAAGAGCTTTTGAGTTAATCAGATAAAAATAAAATTGTATTCACTTACTCAATTTAAAGCACGTAGGAATACCTACCACGATATATTTTATACATAGTAGGGCCATGCTACAGCTATATTAATAATATAGTTGTGGCACGGTTAGGTCGGCTCGACCGGGGAAGGACCACGCTCTCACAAAATACCAACGTAAAATAGCAGCGTAATTTTGATTCACACACGAGGATTGCTAAATGTCCACGTGCCCTAGGAACCACTTATCATCAGATGGACTATGTGCTCGCTTGTCACCCTTCTCTTATAAAAAATATGGTCTGTTAGATGTCGTAAAAGTTGACAGAAGGAAACAGAAACAGACAGCACCTTCTTGGTAGCTAATATAGGAAAATAATAGAAAATACTGCGGTTGCCAGTCTGCCTATTGAATGCAGACAATATGGCACCTAACCACAGAAACTCCCCCATAAGTTGCCTATGGTTTGTCTGTAATATTTTTTATAGAGTAAGGGTGACAAACGAGCACACAGTCCACCTGATGGTTAACACCCTTGAGGACTAAGATGGAATGCCCCGAATCCAGTAAAACCCCTGAGGACTAAGATGAAATGCCTCGTTTCCAGTAAAAAAGGGTCTAATTAATAGATGGGCTCTAATAATAATTTACAGATAAAAGTGTTACAAATCTATTTATCACATTATGTAAGAATTTGTTATGCTTGTATAGTATTTAAATCACGTCAAGGTTTACGGGCCACGCTAGAACGTGCTAGATGACCATTGGATCGACTCGACTTGAGCGATCACGCTCGTACAAAATCTGGTATTTTACGTAATATCAGTATAATACTGCTGTGTTTTATATTTCGAGTGTAGACCACATTACGCACTCATTATTAATGGTAGTGTCATAAGGACTGTATTTATTCTAG
This sequence comes from Parnassius honrathi, assembly GCA_018247895.1. Taxonomy (NCBI): domain Eukaryota; kingdom Metazoa; phylum Arthropoda; class Insecta; order Lepidoptera; family Papilionidae; genus Parnassius; species Parnassius honrathi. The sequence continues at coordinate 1,434 of DWHP01007545.1, forward strand.
AAGGGTTTCTGGAAAAAAGCAATTTATACCAAACCCAGCAAAGATATCTTTATTTAAAAGCAACCTTTATTGTGTGAACACAAGACCAGAACACCGATTCCTACCAAGGGTTATTCGCGAGGTGGTTAATATCAAAAAACATACTAATTTTAATAGAGAACGTGGCAGGATGCCATATGCATGAGATCATTCTATAATTAATAACATTAAATGCCAGCTCAAGCATACAACTACATTTAATAATTTTTAACTAAAAGTAGCTGTGGTAACTTATATACTTGGACGTCGAACACCTCTGTCCAGTCCCGTGACCATGGGTGCTTAAGACGGTAATGTATTCGAAACGTCGTGAATATAAAATAAGTTGATAAAACGCAATAAAATCCGTCTATTTTCTTTCAACTTTATTGTTATTTATAATCTATACATAGTAAATAGCGATGGCACGTGACATTGCCCACGCGATGATTACAAAGACATGTGTTTACCATGTAACGTCGTGTTAAATAGAAACATGCATTTATACGCGTGTACGGAAACGTAGTTTAAAACGCTCATAAAGTAAAATATCCTCTTATCGTGTATCCATCCATTTTAGTTCACGTTATATTTGTTAATTGATTGGTGGTTTTCTATTTGTACACGTGTCTTGAGTGTTATACTAGAATCTCCGATTTTAAGGGTAAAATAAATATTATTGTTAACTATTATTTAGTACTGTCAGGAATTTCGTCTTAGTCCTCAGTTGTTAGTAATATGGGGTATTAATAATTCCTTTAAGGGGCATTAAAATTTTGTCAATCAATAAGTTTAAAATGTTTATTAAGCTAAAAACGTATGTATAAAAATGGTAATTATATTATTAAGGAAAAGATTATGAATGAAAATAGCCCCTGGGAATGAGAAGATCCTTACCATGCTCGTTCTCTTTTTTTTATAAAATAAGGGTGATAAACGAGCACACAGTCCATTTGATGTTAAGTGGCTGCTGTGGTCCATAGACATCTACATATATCCTCGATTACGTATCAAGATGCAGATGCGTTGTCACCCGTGAGGACAAATGGAATGCCTCGTTTCCAATAGAAACGGTCTCCATTTTTACTGGATACTGGTTCTCTGTGCTAACCATACGAAACACTGAAACATTGAACTACGTATACATATACTACGTATATAATAATACTATGGTATATATGTTATTTAACCAGACGGTCTTTTAGGCAGAAAATGTGTACCTTGTGCCAAACCTCAAACAAAAAAACTATTAAAATTTGTTTGACAAAATCGATCAATTTGGCGAGTTTGAACCGATTTTTACGATACAACGGTAATCTCCGTTATTCTATAACTATCCAGCGGCACGCGATCAATTCAATTAAAAAAGCCTGCATTGAAAAATCGCTAATTGAAATGACTGTCTCAAATATTCAACAATTTTCTACGGTCTCTACATTTCACGATATGAAATGTCAAGTCTAATCCCAGTTAATTGAGCATCGTTGAAATTTAATTCGCTACATTAACTGTGGTTTTTAATCTGATGAAATCTGAAATGTGGTGGTTAGTTTTTATCGTTATAATGACCAGGGGTTTTTTTGACATTTGTTAACTATTTTAGGGTTAATCAGTGTACCTGACTTCTGGGTCACAGGTTCTGGGTATACTCTCAGCTATTTTTTATTTATTTATTTAGGGTTTTTTACTATCCCACAAAACAAACTTATTTTATTAACCATTAAACTGCTCACACAATGTAATATCCGAAGTAGGATTGTATAAAACGCCTTTTGCAGTATCTCAGTTAAAAATAGAACATGTGAAAACATATCTTGATTGATAATCCTACATTAAAAAAGTAAAATATGGTAAAACGCACCGTCTTAGAGTAAGAAATTATCTGAATTAATTTCTATATGACATTGCATCCAAGCTCACTTCTGATCTAAAGGCTAGATACATTAAGAAGCAGTGCGTAATCGGTACTTTCGTTCGCTGCAGTAAACCACATACCATCAGGTGCCGCTTTACCAAAAATAAAAGACAAGTTTAAATTTTTTTTGAATCAGCATACAAATAAATATTATTAAAAAAAACAATTATTTATCATCAACTTTAAAGTTCATTTCCTTAAAAGTAAAAATTGACATGATAACCTTCCATAAAATGTCAGAACGGTCAAAGAAACACAACTGAAATAAACAAACAACTAAACCGCCAGACATATTGCGTCGATTCTAGGTCAGGTCCATAAAGGAGAGGGCGGTCAAGTGCGTAAGGGAATTTTGTCTGTTGGATCGTAGTCACGCGAAAATTTAAACACGTCTCTAGCGGCCAGATGTTAATAAGTAGACACGACAATCTTTCATATCGATTTAATAGACTAATAGTATATCAAGTTATAAGATCAGACAAGTCCATACTTCAATTAGTACAGAAACCTAACCTATTTATCGTTAAACGATTAGGTCCATATCTAGCATTAGACTATTGCGGGCTTCGAATATCAAATATTAGTCGAAGATTGCGGGCTCCTTAAAAAAAAGAAGAAGTAACGAGGTCTGATATTACTGTTGTGAACTGATGAAGAACTTAACATGGTGTAAAATTATATAGATTAGATTCAATATTTTAATTCCTTAATATTTTTAGTTTATAGAAATATTTCTAATGCATTCATAACGGCCTATTAACTTACCTTGTTGAATAATCCCAGAAAAAAAAGGTAAATTTCATTTTATACGTTGTAGAGCCATGCTGCAGCTATATTATGCTTGTAGCACGAATGGGGCGGCTCGACCGCGGAAGGACCACGCTCTTACTGAACACCAGATTAAATGCTGCTGTTTTTCGTATGATGATTGTGTAAACACGGAGATACGGTTTACAGGAATCAAGGCATTCTATCTTAGTCCTCAGTGATGTTAACGCATCTGCATTTGATTCTTAATCGAGGTTAAATGTAGATGGTTATGGGCCACAATATCTACTTACCATCAGGTGGACTGTGTGCCCGTTCATTATCTTATTTTATTAAAAAAAAGCGATTCAGTAAGGCAACGCAGCCAAAGTGCTTAGCACTATATCACGAGGAGTAGGACTCTACCACGTATAGGTACTTAGCTTTTGAGCGGAAAAAGGATCAGCCCTCATGTCTTTTTTATCAACTCCATGATTAAAGTAATGTAGATAATAATCATTGTCACAATGTATACGCTTAGCTGTGTCTGTTAGTCATAGTTTGCCAGCAATTTTTTCAAGAATTTGAATCATGAGATGGCTTCACTAAAATTTACCTCATTCGCGTGACACTGACCTACATAGAATATTACAAAGGTTTGTTAACCTTTGTGATTATATTATTAAAATAAAATTGAAAAAATGTAAAACTGTAAAATCGATTTTACATTGTATTAAAATCGATTTTGCATTTTTATATTTTAAATTGTATTTTAATAATAATAAAATCACAAAGGCTAAGAACTTTTTTTTTAAACTAATACTTACATAACATTATAAATATTGTTTTATAAAATCTGAACTGGAAATTTTGAGCTTTTTAACGAATCGCAGCGTTTACATGAACTCATTAATTAAAACTACCTAATCAAATTTGTTGGAAGGCAATAAATGTTTACACTCGATCAACCTATTATTTTTTATCATGTTATAAAAGCCACGTAACAATAAAAAGTTTACTGATAAGGACGACACCGACGATGAAGTAATGTTTTGTTGTTAGCTGGGAGAGATAGACTTCAAATATGGACTAATTCCGTGAATGATGTGATATTAATATACTCGTTATTGAGTACGCCGTATTGTGGCAGTGAAAGAATATCCACTACCCTATATCATCCCGTGAGTATCGTAAGAGGCGACAGAGGGAATCAGTTCAGGAGATGAGTAGCAGTACCTTTCTAATAACTACTAAAATTAATAGAACTGCGGTTGTCAACCCGCTTGCCAAGCGTAGCAACTATGGCAAATATCCCCCCTATGAGGTAAGCTATAGGGGAGGCTTATGTTCAGCAGTGGACTTTAATAAGCCGGAACGCATGAGGTAATAGACTTGTAATTAATAAGTAGAACGAAAATTTCAAAAGTACGTAAAACTGTTGGGAACTCATTAGTGGGCAAGCGTTTGCTTGCTTTGCATCTTCTTGATTCGGTGAAGTTAGAGTTTTAAGCCATTTGGCTTTTAAAGCTTCATCTGAGATAGGCTACTAATCAATTACTTTTGGCTGGATGTTTTTTACTCAATCACGAGTTTAGTTATGATCATCACACTTTTACCTACTGTTCCCGCACTTATCTGCTCGATGAGTCGCTCAGTGTCGGTGAACTCTACGTAGGATGGTGTAATCTTGTTGTCTTGGTCGTTCGCGATGATCTCTACGTGGACAAGTTGCCCCACTTCAACACACGAGTAGGTCGTTCATAGATCAATCTATACTTACGTATTTTTTTTTACATGGTAGAGCCACGCTGCAGCTATATTATAGTTGTAGGACGAATGGGTCGGCTCGACCGAAGCAGGACCATACCAGCGTAAAATAGCAACGTATTGCTGCTGTGTTTCGCATGGTGCTCAGGGATGACAACGCATTTGCATTTTGATCCTTAATCGAGGATAAATGTGGATGTCTGAGGGCCACAGCATCCACTTACTATTAGGTGGACTGTGTGCTCGTTTGTCACCCAATGCTGTAAAAAAAAAACGGTAGCAACGCTTTCCGGACATCATGAGTATATTAACAAATTTCCTGTAAACGAATTCGGATGAAGTTTGGCACATGAATTGAACATGTCCTGTTTTAACACACTTATTATCATAAAAGGCCGTTTCTGTCATCATGTGGTCTGAGATGCGGCAAAAGCTAGTATTTAAACAAATAAAACTTCGACACAGGTGTTTCCTTAAAAGCACTCATTGCCGGTTCTTGGCTATATTTCGATCCTATTACAATTAGTTACACGAGTCTGTTTTCTTGGGCTTCATTCACAACGTGAATTAATGTGAATTTCCACCTTTAATTGCCTTTTAATTAATTATTTTATCAAACAGTGTTATACTTTTTAAATTTAGTTTCATATAGCGATCCGCCCCGGCTACACCTAGAGTTAATATGACGTTATTTAAATACAATTTATGTTATCAGTATATTTTTTAAACTTGTTTTTCGGATAAATTTTATCCTCCTAGTATTGTTTTCCATCTTTTCCTATCAAAAAGACAGACAAAATTAAAAAAAAAATTGGTTATATAAGTCTTAAAAGCATGCAAATAGCCTTCAGTAGAACCCATAATAGAATTAATTATTTTAATGTAACACAGAGACATTTCAAAACTTTGTTTGTTACATTGTTACATGTTACAAATTATCAAATAATAAAACACTTAAAAATAATAACGTAGTTGCTAAGGAGTAACCTAAAATGGATGTTAAAATCAATTAGGATGACATATACGTCTATTTCGTATTAGTTGAAACGCACCGTATATAAAAAAATATACCAAAAAGGTGTTAGGAAATATTGAAAATGTACTTGCAATCCTTAATCCGTAATTAAAGAGACCGCAAGTTGTTTCAACCACGAAACAGGTTTTAGCAACTGTCGTAGTTTTAACTTAACCTCAAAACCTTTCTCTTTCGTTGGACTGACGTAGTTAGCCTCGAACGTTGCCCAATTCCTCATTACGATACAAATAAGATTTTGCTCTTTAAATTGACATGCCGTTTTTACACCGAACTAATCTTAAATTAACCAACCGATCGCTACTAAGCTAGATACCCTATTTTTTTTTACCCATGTATATTTAATTGAAGAATTAAAAATATTTTGATATGAAACGGTTAAGTCCACATATTATATATAGTTTTACTAAATTAAAAACACAATAACACTTTACATGTAAATTGAGAAATAATACTACGTATATTTATTTACATAACATTCAAATGTATACAATTTGTATAACCCTCATAAAAAAACCTAAACTAAAAACTTAAAAACAAACCCCGCGGAAAATAGAGAAATAATAATTAATATATTTTTTAGCATTAACTAGATTATTACGTATTTCTTCATTTACGATCCCAAATCGGGATTTACTATAAACCTAGTAGCTACAATAATTATAGTATTAATTTATATTATACAGTGTCAACACTCCCCCTGTCTATCGATTATATTGTCAGAGTCAACACTCCCACTGTCTAACGATTATGTTATTAACGTCAGCACTCTCCCTGCCTAACGATTATATTATTAGTGTCAGCACTCTCTCCGTCTATCGATTATATTATTAGTTTCAGCACTCTCCCTGTCTAACGATTATATTACTAGTATTAACACTCTCCCTGTCTATCGATTATATTGTCAGAGTCAACACTCCCACTGTCTAACGATTATGTTATTAACGTCAGCACTCTCCATGCCTAACGATTATATTATTAGTGTCAGCACTCTCTCCGTCTATCGATTATATTGCTAGTGTCAACACTCTCCCTGTCTATCGATTATATTATTAGTTTCAACACTCTCCCTGTCCAATGATTATGTTATTAGCGTCAGCACTCTCCCTGCCTAACGATTATATTACTAGTGTCAACACTCTCCCTGTCTAACGTTCAATTGATAATCATAAAGCTATAAGGCTAATATATACCTTCGTAGATGATCCTGGTATATAAACGTGTTTAAACAGGTGTAATTTGTATCGCCTAACAGGTTAAGGAGAACAGGGACAAACTAGTGTTTTTGAGTTGTTACATCTATACGAGTACGTAAAATCAGTATAGACAATCATTCCTTTAATAAATCAAAAGTATCAAAAATACTTGATTGTCTTTTTTGTTATCGAATAAACATTTGTCGTAATTATTGAGTAATATCTTGCTGTGTCTTACACATTTTTATACTTGTTCATAAAAAATGACTTACCATAAGGCAACATGAACTTAATGTAGCTAAAAGTGATTCCTTCAGCATTATTTTTTCATTATTCGTGATACCTCAACTACCTGTTATAGGTCTGAAGGTCGTACTAAAAATAGGAAATACGTAGAAATTTCTCGCCAAATTATCGTTTTTGCATCTGTCTCCACCGCTGCGGAGTCTTTGTTTCTTTTTGTCTGAGTGCGAACAACTCCCGACCTTCGTCTACACTTCAATACGCATATCTTTGCCTTTGAAGTATTAGCTTGGTTCCTAATACGGTACACTTGATGGTACATAACAATTATTACACCACTCGAGTCAAGGATTAGTATGCGCATTGTGTTGCTAAAATCAATGAATGATCAAGAAATAACAGTAAATACTTGAACTACATAAATATTGTTTACGGAAGTGCAAGCACTATTTGTAGCTGATCTAAATGCTGTATAAATTGAAATAAATAATGAAATTATTGAAAATTACACTTTAAATTTTATGGTACCTTAAGATTTTATTTTGAATAATTCTGTTATAATTGTTTTATTTTATTATATTATTGTAGAATTTGCACAGTTTTTAAGACTGTTGGCTACTTAACGTAACGCACTAATAACTAGAATAATACGTCATAACTTCGTATCCCCGATTGCATATTAAGCCAAAAATATTCCCTAATTTAGCACCCAATATTAGAATACTAAATCTGCCCATTACTTTAATTATTAGTAGGCCTCAAAAGAGGAAAATATTATCAATTTGATTGTATGTTTATCTTTGTATGTATAGTTACAGTCTATATACGTCCTACTGCTGGGCACATGCTTTCTCTCATTTCTGAGAGGGTACAACATATGAAGATATCGCGTAGTATTAAAGAAATATATCTACGTGATGTCTTCATCAGTTGTAAACCGATTTCAATGTTCATTTTTTATTAAATATGTTATACTTCATTGATGGTTCTATACAAAATTAAAGAAAAAAATTTACCCTCTCCTCCTTTATTACCTCTTTCCTTTATTGTATATTATAGTTCTTTGTACCGCACGCGGACGTCCATATTTTACTATTCCTTTGGGCTCACTGGGGCTCACTAAAAATTAGCATTGTTGCTTAGGCGACAGCATTAGCACTGTTGTTTAGGCGACAGCATTTCTTAATGAGGTCCGTTGAATGTATTTGTCAAGTTGTTGTTTTTTTTATTATTTTATTTTTCCTTGTATTGAAACGCGTAAAAATACTTAAATTTAAGTGCCTAATTTATGTTTGTGGCAATAAATGTCTTTCTTTCTTTCTTTCCCTCTCGGGAAGGAGAGAAATTTTAAATGTATCTATTGAAACGAAATTCTAGCTTTTGATATGCCTTAGTCCATGCGTTTTTTGATCCTTTAAAGGTCGAAAAATTTGACTTTTATTGTAAATAAAAGCTGGCTTTAAGAAACTAAAAAGTATAAAATAATCTCAAATTAGTAGCTTCTGAAGCCGGGACTTTAATACTGCTAAATGTAAAGATGCGATTTCTGAAGTCATTTTTGGAAATAATATTGTTCATTTTCGTTTCTTATAAATTGGCTTTTATTATTTATTAAAAGTCAAGTTTTTACTATATTCTGTTTTAAGGGTAAACAAAACTTCTAGTTACGTAACGGTGTAAAATTCTTTGCAGATAAACCTCTTCCTATCGTCGAGCCAGCGCTTGACACTTCGGAGGAAGGTCATGCCGCACAATGCACGTGTCCTAACTGCGATGAAGTTTTATCCAGATTTTCCGAGTGCAGCATATGTTTGGAACCCTTACAGGTAACTGCCCTTATTAAAATTTAAAAACCGGAAGAGGCTAGCAACGTCTTCCCGATAATAACAAATAAAAAAACTGCGGTTGCCCGCCAAGCGTGGCAACTATGGCAAAAGTTTATATGGCAATAAGTGGCGGAGACTTTAGCTCTATAGTAGATTTTTGGTATACTGTTAAGTATCGGTAATGTTAAATTGGCATCCCTTGGGGGCGGGTAATGTTCAGCGACAGATATTAAGTTATAATCGACGCTGACTTCCCGCATCTTTTACTATTCAATCATTTGAAATAATGTACCTACATTAAATATTTTATATTCTATATTTCTTCACTCTCTACTCTATACTCTTTAAATATAACTCTTGTAATTTAAAATAAATGTATATTGTATACGTAATGTATTTTAGAACACATACTCGTTAGGAGCTTTATAATGTCAAGAGGGACTTCGTTCCGGTTCTATAGCCGATATTAGTGTAGTGACCTTCCATATGCGTAAGTCAATTGTCCTGTGTCCTACAAATTGTTGAAAATTAACCGATAATATCGTAATTAAAACATTAATAATAATAAATCGATTATTATTATTACATGACATTATCGAAAATTTTCAGAAATCGGGAAGTTATTGTTTTTACCCCGCTTTTCGAAACGACAATTTTTGATATTGTCTGTATGTACGTGTGTGCGTGTGTGCGTGTGTGTGTGTGTGTGTGTGTGTGTGTGTGTGTGTGTGTG
>DWHP01007546.1:0-10910 GCA_018247895.1 Parnassius honrathi
AAGTAGTCGATAGGACGCCTTACTACTTTTGTAGGCAAGGGAAGATAGTTATGCAGTTTATCTACAAATGGAACCTGCTTCCATATTCTTTTCCTACCACTTGATGTTGATGCCGATCTATTCCCTTGAGAACATGGTGTTGACACCGATTTTCTTCCCCGAGTACTGGTGGTTGATCTCGATCGCTCAGAGGATAAATATACTGACCTTTCTCGATAACGACGCGACGTGGATGATAATGATGGGCAAGACGGTTGCATTGTTGATGGAGACTGCGTCCTCGGTGGAGGAGGATGTTGCGTCATTAATGAAGCTGGAGGTTGCGGCGTCGATGTAGATGGAGGTTGCACCACCGGAGGACACATCAATAGTGATGTTTGGTGACTTGTTTCTTCATCTTCATTAGGATTGTCACCATCGAAGAGATTTTCGCAAGCCAATTGATCAAATAGGGTATTTGGTTCAAATTCCAAGTCGTCATCATCAAAATCTTCAATCTCCGATAGATTTCCGTTCATCAATTGGTCTAATATTACATCATCCGTAATTGGAACCCCTAATAAAGAAGAAAAGGCCATTTAAATACTGTATAGGATCAAAATAACAAAATGTAACAACATCACGTGCTACGACCGATGTTGCATGATCGTGCGTGTTTAATTTTGACAGAAAATAATTACGAAACTAATGCTTCAATTTGCAAAAACTTGATAAGTAAACCTACAGGCACTCGTATCTAATCAAATAGCATCAAATAATATAAAATATTCCAATACAATTACTAAAAATCGATCTACTTACGTGCGGGGGCACCGGGATTAAAAAACGCAGCCATCCCTCATGCGGCTTTCGACGATCTGGCAGGACGAAACGCGAGCACAGAGACTAAAACTATTTTTTGTCTCATTTTTAAGTAGACTCACGATAGATCGACGCCGGTTGCGTACGCTTAAGTTGTTTATATTTTTCCTTAGAATTTTGTAAAGTCGAAACTCACGATCAGTTTAACTCGGGTGGAAAGGGATACCTAAACGGATGGATTGGACGTGGAGGTACTATTTCATGGCCACCGCGATCACGCGACTTAAATCCTTTGGATTATTTTTATAAGGTTACTTCAAAAAGCAGTTTATGAAAATAATATTTCTGATGAAAGAGAGTTACAACAAAAAATTAAATCATGTGGTTTAAGTAATAAAAAATAATGAACGGACTCCAAGAAACTTGCAAAGAAACTTTATACTCTTTGATTATAGATAAGAGCTAGAGGGAAGCATTTTGAACAATTATTGTAATAAAAATAAAATAAAATATTGTAATAAAAGCTTTTCCATAAATATCTATTACTTTATTTTCTTACAAAAATATCCTTCCCTATTGATATTGATCAGAAAAGAAAAGAAAAAATACTAATTTTAAACAACAGGGTTATACTTTTTGAAATTAGTATGAAATTTGGATGTTTCTAAAATAATGTATAACATGGCTATAATACATTTTTATACCAGTTTCGTTCAAATATCACTTAGTACATTTTCAAATGTAAAGATTGCATGTCTTATTATTTAACTTTCATGTTGCTGATAATTACTCGTGAATGTTATTTTGATTAGGAAGCCCAATGTATATTTAACTACCTAAAACAAAAAATAACAAAAAAAATGGTAATAGATTTTGTAAAACTTTGAATTTTAAGTACATTGTTCGACGATTTCATCGTAATATTAGAAAAACCATAACTTCAAAACTACAAGACCTAGGACAATAAAGTTAAGCGTTTTTCTTAGATATTAATTCTCTCTATTTCCCGTACCCCGTTGGTCTGCTACTTATGGCACTATCTTTGTTACGACACTAACAAAGCTTTTCATACGGTTACTATTCAACTATTTTACGCGAGAAAATCGCGTAGTAAGTACTAATCACAACATTCATAGATTTCACACGCTTGCAGCTAATTGCGGCAACACCTGCTCAACTGACTCATTAAGAGTGAAGCAGGAATTGACGACGATAATTAGAACTGTTAGCGAAATATATCGTTAACGAGCGTCACGTGATATTAGAAGTTAGGAATTAATGTACGCAGTTACTGTAATTTTGTAGTTTAATAGAAAATATAAGCTTTTATGGTACTTTAAGTCCAAGAGTTACTGATAGTTTTTACTTATAGTATATTGTAGCAGACCTGGTCCTTATTCAAAAGCGTATTTAATTTTACAGTGCAAGCAATTGATATTACAAGAAAACCTTTGCACGTTGGATACAAAAGTTTGATACTTACTTCGTTATCATAATCGTTTAAAACCACAACAAAGAGTTGTTGTACTTAACTTAGGGGCTTGCTGTTATCATCAACAGTGGGTTGTCCATATGCATTAAAGTCATTCCCCTATATTATTTTACGAAAATTCAAAAAAGCTTAAATATAAAATTATTATATAAAAAGATCAGATATAAGCTTAAGTAGCAGTGGGCTAGCTATAAAGCTCAACGAACCTCTAACCGACGGCGAAGAAAAGTTCTAGAGTGGTGTTTTCTTACCGGCAAATGGAGAGTAGGACGACACCACTGGATTTACTGATGAACTGGTAAAACATGCAGGAAGTTGATGAATGCAGGTGGCTCAAACCGTATTTTGTGACATTACTTGGCTTTTATTCAGTAGTGGACTTGTGAAAGGCTGTTATTATGTATATATATTACCAAACTGTTTACAACGAAACTAATTTTTAATTTTACCACATAACTGAAAACATAAAATGCATAGACTGCAATACTAGGCCCGTTGTTAATACATAGGTGCTAGCACCTGTTAGGTACTCATTAGCAAGTGAACTGGGAATTGCTGTCAATTATTATCTCAAAAACAAGTGTGGTAGAACATCACGTTTTAATTGAAACTATAATAGAAACAATACAATGAAATAATTTTTTTTGACATTTTATCATTATAAGTGTCAAAGTTAATTGAAATTTTCGCAAAATATTTCTAATGGTTTCAAAATGTCAGCTCATGTTCATGTTCTTGCATATTTAAACACAGCGTACCAAATACGAGTAGATGGCTATCTGGGGTCATTTTTGTAAGTTCCACGTCCACCGGACAGCTGTTTTAAATAAAGTGTACTTACCCAACCCGTCCATAGTATTTAGTAGATTTATCTGGTCCATAGTAGACGAGAGTAGTAGAAAATAAATGTACGTGGCTGCTGCATCTAAAATATGTGGTCGTCGCTATGTATGGCCTGCTTTAAATCGGATGGCAAAGAATTCCAAAATTTACTTAATTTATGAGAGATAAAGTCTTATTAAAGTCAAATGTTATTTTTGTTAAACTTCAATTTCCAGGTGCAGTTTAAGATAAAAATATTTAAATATTACAAATTTTGTTACGTAGACATATTACGAGCAGAAAAATTTATTATTTTCATATTTTATTCGACAGCTCTAAGTAGTCTAAGAAGACGTAGGGAAACAATAATTCAAAATTATTGTAACTGCTTCGTAAGCAAACAAACTGTAGGCTGCCGCGCACATGTAATGTCTCTAATATGGTACCTCAGTTGTGCTAGGTAATAAGACAATCCTTAGGTGATATTTTTAATTATAATTGAAGACGAATAAAAGATAATTAAAAAGTGTTTTAAAACATCGCCTAACCTTCCCTATTTTTCAACTTATTTGTGAGTTTCCTATTATCCTACCACTCAATACAATATAACAAATACGATTAATATAGCAAACAAACGTCTAATAAAACAAAATAGCAATCGCAATTCAAAACTTAGCTGCTTAGTTTGGGTTGTTGCCAACTTGTTGCATAACCTCACTTTTACTAAATCTCTCATAACTTTGCTCTCAATTCGCCAAATTTTCTGTGATGTTTTGATAATATATAAGCTATTAATTGACACCACTTTCATCTTTTTACAATCTGGGCCAAGAATGTGTGTAATGGCATCAGGCTTCTTTGCTCCTTTTAGAAATTAGGTTCAAGTGTATAGGTTTAGATTTGCGTATAGATGTCTAGAAGGTATGATTCCTTTTATCCCTAAGAGTCCGTCTATATAGGTAACACCCTCCTATGTACTTCTGCTGCCAAATAGCACTGCGTGCTGTTGAGTGTCAGGATTTGAGTCATTCCATCTTAGCGCTCAGAGATGACAAAGCATCTGTTTAGTCTCTGTTGAGACCGGCCGCTGCGTCCGACATTCGGTCTAAAGGAGAAGGACATTACTCATTACAGGATGAAGACGCGATTGCTAAAGTCAAACGGTTCGATATACCTTGAGCATTTTTGGCACTCTTCTACGTCGCAGGTCTGTGTTATAGATCTGTCATGTACGAAATATTATTTAATTACTATATTCTCCGTAAATAACTCTACCATACTGCTACTCTACCATACTTTGTGTTTCTTTTAAACATACCTCCACAAATTCACTACACAAATTTCACAAGTGTCCTTGAGAAATTTGTGCAGTGAAACATCGAGGTCTGAACAATTATTTTAGGCCATACAAATGCTTGTTCCGTGCAGGATTCAAACTCGCCACGGATTCGACTAGACCATAAACGACACTCATAAAACAAGATATGGAATGATCGATCCTCTTATACCATACACCATCACTGCAACAAATTAAATACTTACACCCACAGATTACAAAATAAATATAAGTCTGTTAATTTCAAAAAAGTCCTTAACAAAAAAAATGTTGACCTTTTTCTATGTTAGTGAAGCTCCAATTTAAGAAAATGGGCTTCCGTCCTGAACAGAACCCCGCGTTGAAAGATATCAAAGTGACGATCAATGAAACGAGATTGGTGAGTCTTCATGAAAAATGCATTGTATGAAATAAATCTGTATTCAATCGTACCAAAACGATTAGCAAAAAGTGTTTTTTTGAGAAAAGACGCAAAATAAGGTCAAGGAAGTTAAAGAATCGAAGTGAGTTTCAAAGAATTATTCTACGTCTATACATAGAAACGAAATTGAAGAACCTGTATGTAATATTGAAATAAGAAGATTAATTTCTATTAAGCTCAAGAGCACAACCTGTCAGGTACAAACAGTAAAACCATAGCGATTTTTTTCGGTTATTTATAAACATAAAATGAAGAAACTTTTCTCTCGATCTATTATGTTACGTTATATTTTCGTCAATTGTTAACACACTCACAGCCACCTCCGTTCATCGTCTTCCTGTATTACTTACCAGGACTTTACGACGACTAGTGGAAGGCCACCCTACACTTTTTATCGAGCTGCTACGAGTATTCTAGAACCTATTCTTCACTATTCCTAATTCCGCAATTCGTTTATATTATTCCGCAATTTATATTTATATGAATTTATATACATAGTGCATTCTTGCATAAATACTTGTTTTGATTTTGTTAGTGTGCGCTACAAATAACGGCTTCTAAATTCTTTCGAAGTCGTATAATATTGATCACATATATGCATTAAACTCGTTTACGCATAAATTGTTTAGTGCATACGAGAATTTTACATAAACCCGCAACGTAAGAAATAAATTGTTACATCTCGTTGTAGCCTGCCCGCTTAAGAAATTTAATCGTGATTAAAAGTGATGGGTCACCAGCAAAGCATTTATTTGCATGCTGTTAAGACATAAAGTACCATTTTTAATTTTTTTGTGTCAGTCTGTTTATCTGTCCGGGCTAATATTTTGAATGGCTCATCCAATTGTGATAAAACTTTGCGATCAGATAGAGATCCAATAATAAAGAGCAAAAAACAGAGCATTGCTATATATTTTCCGAAAAACTTGAAGTATTTTTTTAAAACAAAAAAATTGCGAAATAAATGGTCTTTGATGATCTTTAATCTGTGTAACGCCACATTGATAAATTATCTAAGTGAATCCGGGGCTCGTCGCTAGTTTAAATTTAAAAAGTGATTTCAAAGTGCGATAAAAACATTATTTCTTCATTCTCACACGCACACACTTACTCGAACACGCACACTTATACACTCTCGTATACTTACACGCTCTCATTTAACTGTTAACCTTAAGCCGGCTATACATGTTGACCGAACGAAGGCGAGCATTAACGTATAGACAGCCCATTTGTCCAGCCAACTAGGCGAGCGTTGACGTGCAATACCGATATTGCTCGTCGACGCTCGCCTAGTTGGCCGAGTGCAGGCGAGCGCCAGCGTGTATACTCGTCCACATCGGAAGAATATCTATTTTTTTGCACAAATCAAAGGCGCTCGTCTGCATTCGGTAAATCGCGTCCACGTGTTGGTCGGCCACATCAGTTACAACTTGGCGCCCGTCCCGGTGAGATATTGTTTTAATTATAATATTCAGCATCCTCCACTTTCTTTTCTGTCTCTTCGTTTTAATAATTTACTGCGGTGTACACTGACATAACAATTAAATGCACTCATTAAATAAATAGCAGAAGCTGCAATAACTTTTACGTCGTCCATATCGTTCCAATTCTCAATGACAACTAATTACGGCCAACATGTGGATAGCTCCACAAAACACGTTGGTCAAATTCGATTCGATTTTGACCAACGTGTAGACTGTAGCACTCGCTTTGTATCAATTTTTCTACGCTCGCGTTGGCCGAGGCTTGGCCAACATGTATTGCCGGGGTTACAAATATTGTACGAGCGTAGTACGATATTTGTAATCTAAAAGATGATACGAATAAATAATAATATGTTTAGTACTGCGAGTAGAGGAAAATATTATTAATTAAGTTGGTATAGTTATTTATTTTTACATGCATTTAATATGTATGGGTACTACAGAGATAGATAGGTCGGTCAAAAATATGAACTAAATAAAATATGAATTGTTTGATGTTAGCTGCGGCTGTTTATAATTTGATGAACATAAAGTAGTTATTAAATAGACGAAGGTTAGAATGTTACTTGCAACACCACCTGTTGAAGGTAATATGATAAAATAACGTAATAAATAATTAACGGTCACAAAAAAGTTAGTGAACTGTAAAACTGCGCGTTTAATAATAGCTGCAAAATATTTTTCAATATCTACGAATGCAAGGAGGAGTAGAATAATTGAAGGATGTATGTAATTAAAAAGTATATATAAATTTATAATAAACACTGTATACTGTATTCTGTCTCATTCTGTTGCAGGCTAAATGTAATATGTTTGTCTCTCTTTAGTGTCGCTTTTTCATTTTATCGAGTTTCAAATCACAACGATTCTAAAAAGTTTTCACTTTGAAAATAATATTTTGTATTCGGAAAATTAACGAGCTAAAACCCAAACTTTAGCAGGATTATTTTTAAACAGTAAAGCAACTAAACGCTTTATGTTACTTAATTTGGCAAGTTACTTAATTTGCTGCTGAATTTACTTCTTAATTACTTTTATATTGTATAATTAATAAAAGAATTTGTTAATTCTCTCTTATATTCAAACCGTGAAACTTTTAAAAACGTAATGAAAAAAGTAAGTACTTGGAATTCCTAGTTAACTAAAGTAACTTATTTTGTATGCATTAACAGCCAAGAAGCGGTTATCAGCGTAATGGAAAATAGATCTCTCAGAAATATAATAAAATTATTGCAGCTTGCACTTTTCTTTTTATACTCGTACAGCTGTCTTCCTATCAATGTTTGTACATATTCTATGTAAGACTCAAATTCACTTACGTATACTTACATTGGTATAAGATCTTAGTTATTAAGGTTAATCAAAAACTCAAAATAATTAAAAAATATATACTTAGGTACATTAACATTAGTATAAGAACTTAGTTATAAAGGTAAAAGAAAAAGATTGATTGTTTTTTTGCTATTCAGTTTTTTCCGCAGTTTAATATTTTAGTTAAAAAGTTTTCATTTTATAATTATTTGTGGCTATAATCTACTAATTACTATTAATTTAAATTTAAAATAGCCACTTACCTTACTTTAGCTATTAACTGTTATATAATCCTACTTTAACTATTATTTGTTTAAATCTGTAATCGACCTCGTAAGGAAAGTGTTTGCCAAAGGGCAAGCATATGTGGCACTGGGTAGAGTAATTATCAAAATAGGACTACTCTCTACTACTCACTCACACCTATTTTACCGAGTAGAGTAAAAACACAAGAGGGTATTGTTCTATCTGATCTAGAGCCAAATGAGGTATAACACAAACCTCACGATGAACGAGCTTAATCAGAAATGCAGAGACTGAGAGGTCTACACACAAGAGACTGACGTGTCTAAAGCTCATTCATTGTGAGGTTTATTTTAATGTAATGTAATTATTATGTAATGTTCTAATACACAACTCAGCATTAAAATTTGTGAGTAAACAATAAATCACCCGATATTTTCCACCCCTACGGTAATTTTTTTCTACATTTATATAAGACCAATTTCGAAGTATATACCCCATCCAATAAAAAAGAATTATCAAAATCTGACTACTCTCTAATAAATCACACCTATTTTTCCGCCATAGAGTAAAAACTTTTTTACAAGTTTATATGAGACCAATTTCTAGGTACACCCTATCCAAAAAAAAAGAATAATCAAAATCGGACTACTCTGTAATAAATAACCCTTATTTTCCTACCCTTAGGTTAAATTTTTTTCCAAATTTATTTGGGACCAATTTCGAGGTATACCCTATTCAATATAAATAGAATTATCGAAATCGGAGTACTCTCTAATAAATCACACCTTTTTTTGGAAAATTAGGGTGGGCCCTAGGGTAAAAACGTTTTTACAAATTTATGGACCAATTTCTAGGTATACCCATCCTATCTAACAGAAAAATAATTATCAAACTTGGACTAATCTGTAGTAAAAACCCCTTATTTCCCCACCCTTAGAGTAAGAAATATTTTTCCATATTTATATGGGACCAATTTTAAAGTATACCCTATCCAATAAAAAAAGAATTATCAAAATCGGACTACTCTGTAATAAATCACCCTTATTTTCCTACCCTTAGGTTGAATTTTTTTTTCAATATTATTTGGGACCAATTTCGAGGTATACCCTATCCAATATAAAAAGAATTATTCCGACTACTCTCTAATAAATCACACCTTTTTTCCCACCCTAGTGTAAAAACTTTTTTACAAATTTATATGGGACCAATTTCGAGGTATACCCCCCTATCTAATAGAAAAATAATTATCAAAAATGGACTATTCTGTAATAAAAAACCCTTATTTTTCCACCCTTAGGGTACGAATTATTTTTCCAAATTTATATGGAACCAATTTCGAGGTATGTCCTATTCAATAAAAAAGAATTATGAAAATCGGACTACTCTGTAAAAAGTTATGCGTGGTCATACATAAAAAAAACCACTTCGACTTGAGTACAACCTCCATGTTTTCGTCGGTTGAAAACGAAGCGGTGAAAGGTTTTTATATATGTATTTTGTCACACAACTATAAGAGAATATCACGCAACTATATAATAGAAAAATATTTGTTTAACAAACACAGTAAAAATAAGAAAATAAAGTAATAAGTGCGCCTGCGGGTGTACCGACACTATCTTAATAATAGACTATACCATATTGTGGACTATTCGCTACTTTTAATTTGAAGTTATATTTCTACTATTACCCAAACAAAATTGATGAACTTATTTATTAAAAATATTATATTGATTAATATAAAATGTATAAATATAAAATTTTATACGCTTTTTAGGAAGGGTTATTCAGTAGTGGACTTGCTATAATGATGATAAACATTAATAAAAAAAATTACAAATTGCACGATTGAACGTCACGTTCAAATGATAAAACTTTATTATCAAAATGAGTGTAGGTTAGTGCAAACGTTGCGCACATTGCACCCATTTTACGATAGATGTGGTGGCCTTCACAGTCGACTCTTCAACGTTTGGTGGCCAATTCTGAAAGGACCTGTTCGGTAAACAATCAGCCAACAGCCATACGTTCAAGGAACGCAAGATTGTCCGGGAATACAGTCGCGGTTCGTGAAAATGTACAACAGAACCCGAGTCAGTCGATTCCTCGCCGTGCACGAAAACTCGGCCTTTCCAGACCTCAGTTCGACGAATTTTGCGTCGGGACTAAAGCCTTTACCCGTGCAAGATCAAACTGACCCAGGAGCTCAAAGTTCATGCTGTGCTTCGAATCGTTTATAACGGGATCACAATTTTGGCCGAAAAAATAATCTTTAGGGAGAAGAATTGCCGGATATGCGACACCAACCCACCCTAAGACCACCAGGTGATAATGCATCCTCAAAAAGTCACCGTTTGGTGAGGCCCGCACTTTTTCAAAAACGACGCTGGTAAGGCGGTCAACATCAACGTCGAGCGCTACAGAACGATGATAATCAATATGTAAATTATGGCGTAAATTGAACCGTATGGACCTAGACGACATGTGATTTCAGCAGGACGACGCTACGCGCCACACACCACATACCAAGATCGACATTCTCCATGAGCGATTTGACATCATCATATTCAACACTTATTTCACATGTGAACCTTAAAAAACAAAAGAATTTTGTTAATACAGCTCCACAGCTTGTTTTATTTCATTTCAACATCTATCAGCCCTTATAGAAAAACTACGTATAAAGTGAGTCAGTTGAATAATTAAGTTAAATTTTAAGGCGAAATGAGTAACAAAATCAAGCTTTCGATCTAAAATTTTAGAAATTTACTTTGTTTTTAATAACAATTAAAAATTAGAGGTACCCGTTAAATAATGAATTATCGGAGCCGATACACGATTGCCCAAACTCAATACAAGAAAAACGTATTTTCTTCAGAATCTTTATTTTTATTTAGGTACATAAAAAATAGTGCTCAGAGTGAGCCGTGGTAGCTCAGATGGTTAGCGCTCGCTGTAAATTTCACAGTACGCGAGCAAACCGGGTTCGATCCCCACCGG
>DWHP01007547.1:0-10910 GCA_018247895.1 Parnassius honrathi
GCTTTGTGGCGTACCTTGGGGGAGGCCTATGTTCAGCAGTGGACTTGTGAAGGGCTGTAATGATGATGATGATGAACCATAGTTGCCACGCTTAACAAGCGAGTTAGCAACCGCAGGTTTTGTATGTTTAGTCGTTATTAGAAAGACGCTACCGACCATATCTTTCTGGAACACTCTCTTCCGATTTGTTTATTTCTATCACCCGGAAATCCCGGACGGGATGCTATATGGTAGATCTATCTTATACCGCCACTTTAAAAATACCAATGGAAACTGTGGCATAATACTGCTGTATTTAGTTTTGTGTAGTGAATTACGGTTATCAGTATGTCAGTAGCACTCGTAAGAGACATTTCATCTTAGTTTTCAGAGGTGAGAACACCACTGCATTTTGATTTTTTATCGGGCATAAGTGTACGCTGTGTCTATGGGCCACAGCATCCACTGACTATCAAATGACTATGTGTACTTTCATTTCAATCGGCCGTACTTGTACAAATAAAGAGGAACGCGCTCGATTGCTTACTTGTTTTAACAAGTACATATTATAAGTATATATCTAATATTATGTTGGTTATATCGATCAAAATTTAATTTTATATAATAATTATACAACACTTATTAAAATTAAATTTAATAAAATACAACAAAATCCTAACTACAATCCATAATCCTATCTTTTACAACTTTTTAAATTACAAAGTAATTATCGATATCTATAATTAATTACCCAACAGTACCCCATATAACATTTGTTAATTTAACGATTGTACAAATATTGGCCTGTTATGGAATTTAGGAAACCCTAACTCCTCGAGAAACGGAGCTATGATTTTTCACAGCACGTATTAAATATTCACCTAATACCTAATTCTGTTATAAAAAGAACAACAAGTATTTGTCTGGAAATCCCCGCAATTTTTAAAAGTGTAAAGTGTTAATATTTATGTAAATTACGTCATTGCACCGCTTTTTAAACCCCGACGCAAAAAGAGGGGTGATATAAGTTTGACAGCTGTCTGTCTGTCTGTCTGTCTGCGGCACCGTAGCTCTTAAACTGATGAACCGATTTGGGTGCTATTTTTTTGTAAATTTTAAAGCAGGTTTTCCAGCGGTAGTTCATAGACATGTTTTTTCAAAATTGGTACAGCCGTTTGCAGATTATCAGCTCTTTTTGTTTCGGAGGTTTTTAAATATTCAACTTAAGTTATTCCTATTCATCACCCTTTAGTGAAACTAAACTGTATATCTTATGACATCTTCCGTTACAAAAAGGATTTGGCATAGCCGCTACGATTGGTTGGATACCTTTAACTATTAAAATAAATGAATCAACATGATCATCATCATTATGATAAACAGCCTGCGTCAGTCCGCTGACGAACATGGGTCTCTCCCAAGGCGCGCCATTTAGCTCGATCTTCGATTTCACGCATTTCGTTGGTGCTAGCCATCTTGAGTAAATTGTCACTCCGTCTAGCCATGTAAAATATTTTAATAAATATACGTTACAATAAACAACGTTAATCCATTTTAAACAAACTCCGGATACTTGTTCAAAGTAAAGGTACAGGTTAAGACGTAAATCCGGAGGGAACTGCGGTGATGTACAAATTTGGCAACTATAGATGGAACGTCTGGAAAGTTGGCGGACTAAGCGCACAGCTTGTGGCCGCAACCCTAATACTGTACGCGGCCCAGTGTAATGATAACTTTACCTTTATCGACATGATGACAGGTAACTTCGTTTAACAATATTAAGTTGTGTACAACGCGGCGCTAATTACAATTATGTTACGAAAGTTTAGGTGAGTTCTGACTAAATATGTGGTGGTATCTGGGTATCTTTAAGAGTAATTAACCATCTAAGGTTTTGTTACTTACCACCAGGATGGATTGTAGGTAAACATAAAGCGGCGGTAAAAAGCGAATATAGATGAAAATAATAATTTATATTCGTTTTTTACCGCCGAGTATTTAAATAATAATAATAATCAGTTTAATATCATCAAACACAATTTCGATACTTACCGCCTACTCAGCTTAGTCGGCTCACGGCTCTAAAAAGTAGTAGAATTTAGCTATTAATTTCAATGTATAAAAACAAAACCTAAAACCGAAGCTAAAATCTGTACAATCAAGTTTTTTTTTAATTTGTTCTAAGTATTTCCATTCATCATTATCATCATCATCACTATTAGGCGTCCCTTTATAAGTCCGCTGCAAGGAATACCACAAGGCATGGTCGCGAGCCACCTACATCCTTTGACTTCTTGCATCTCTTGCCAAGTCGTATTCCATCCAGTAGGGAGTCGACCTACAAACTTCCCCATCTCAAACCCCACATGATAAAAGGTACAAAGTATTGCTATTGTTTGTAAAATAACACAAAATAAAGTTTGGACTATTTAATGATTTCTATCCTTATAATACCAATTTATCCATAGCTTAAGTTGAGTGTAGTCAGATCTCGCCCGAATTTTCCTTTACAAAGGATACTTTTAGTGTATTTCGCGGAACAGTTTGCCTGGCAGCCTAAACGCAAAGCTTTTTTAATAAGAGTTTCGACCCCATTTTATGCGGTTGCTCCGTCTCAAAGAAATGTCAGCAATCTGTGGATAAATCCTTCTTTATTGTTATTGTACCGCATTTATTCGAAGCTCAACTGAGAGATATAAACCTGGGAATCGGTTAAAAGTAAATAAAGTCACTAGGTTGGGACGAAAGAAAAGCCTTTTGTGGTCGGGTGTATTATTAAGATAACATTATATTCTATTGGTATTAAACTACAGTTACCAATCGACAAATTAAAAAAGGGTTAGATAAAATTGCGTACGGCAAAGAATTACGTGGATTTTAAGTCAGTTTATTTAAGAACTAACTAGAATCTGGTTAAACTGTATCATCATTTTTGAAATTACATTATAAATATCAGATATTTCCGATAAAACTTTTCAACTTTCCTTCTAATGAAATCAAGTCTTAGAGTACATTACTCTCTCCTGGGACCTTCGATCTTTCATGTTTTTAATCCAATTTTCCTTTTTACGCTTCTAATGAAAACTCAAGCAAGTCAAGTTGAAAATCACTAAAATAAGGACCGACATCAAAGGTGCAGTGGCAGCTGAGAACGAGTCATTCATAAACATAAACCAAATACTCAAATAATATTATATTTAATTTTTAAGCTAATTTTGTATGACTTCTTCGTAAAAACTAAGATGAGTTCGAAGAAAATCTAAGTAAGGTTTAAAATTTTATTTAAGTAGATAGCTTTGATTTGTTATTTTAATGTAAAGCGCATGTTTCGGATTAACTTGTTTGTTTACCCGCTTTGATTAAAATCTATTTATTTGTGACCTCTAGACGTTAAAGTGTTGTCTGGAGGACATACCTAGCAATAACTAAAATAGTTGCTATAGATGTATTTGAATAAATGAAAAGCTATTTAGCACTTCGCTCAGAATGATATCTAACTTAAATTTAAGAATTATATTACCAAAGCGACTTATCATATCTAAGAATTTGATACGTTGTACGAATTCGTATTCAAAAATTCACAAACATACAAATCATAAAAATTTAATTCTACTAAAAAGCACCTCACAATTTATTTATTCACCGTTCGCCCGACTCCCTAGACGTGAACGAGTACCGATGCTCACTGCAAGAAGCTCCCCAGCACAAGAGGATATAATACGAATGTAATAATGCTGGATACGTTACATTTAAATGCAAAATTTAATTTTTCAATTTAGTCTTATTTAGTTACTTTCAACTTTTGGTATTCCTCTGATGAAATTATTTTAAGTGTATTTAACCACAAGAGAGCCGTGTTAAGCGTTTGTGCGTATGGCTTTTAAATGCTTTCTGTTCTCACGGTACGCGAGCAACCCGGGTTCGATTCCCGCCGGCAAACGAATTTTAAGACCCGTTTCGTCATATCGTGTGATACAGAGTTGCAAGTTTTGGAAGCAATTGCCTACATCTCATTTTTAAAATATTGTTTTGGGTTCAAGTTTTCATCAAATGAGACAATATTGGTTTCATTAGATTCAGTACACCTTAATCTAGCTCTGTAGGTTTTTCTAGTAGTTCAGTTTAGTTTTATAAAAAAATATATATAAACGCTCGCGGAAGTTTCCATCGAAAATGTAAATATTTAGATGCTAATGACTTATATCGTACGCAATATTTCTTTAAAATAAAAACGTACGGACCTAGTATTTCATAATACCTACAACATTTCCAAAAAATAATGAAAGTTTGACTACGTTTACGGAGGTTAAAACTTTATCGCTTTTAGTACGAAAATTAACAGCTTCACTATCGTCCTAGGGAGCATAGTAGGTCTAAGATTATTAAATCGCCACACTATTTAGTATTTACTTCTATAGAAGTGGTAGTGGGGATAAGCGCTCTCTGTAAATTTAAGAATACGCGCTAGCAACCCGGTTTAAATTTGCGCTGGTACCAATGAAAAATTTACCACTGCATTAAATGCTGACTTACCACGTACTCGGCGGTGAAGAAAAGCATCGTGAGGAAACCTGGATATCAGAGAAGTTAAAGAGAAATATTTTGAAGACATGTGAAGTCAGCCAATAAGCATTGAGGGGCCGAATAAACCCTCTGGGGGACGAAAGGAGGCCTTTCACGTATACAGCCAATAACTTTACTACTGTTCAGATTTAACATTAAATACTTTTAATAAGTTAGAAAACGTTTTTATTTTTATTTTAATATTGTCTTATTCATTTGATTGATTTATAAGGTTTCATAGTCTGCAACACGTTTAGTGGCGGTGAAGAATATCCACTGCCCCATATTTTCCCGTGGGCAAAACGGGCAGGAAATGGGCACCAGCATCTTCCAGATAACAGCAATAGTACAATGAAATACTGCGGTTGCCAACTCGCTCGCCAAGCGAGGCAGCTATAGCAAATAAACAGCCCCCGGTCCTCGGCAGCGCCAGTATTCCTGGCTAATGTGGCGACCATGGTAAAGGTGGGGCAGGCGTTGCTAACAATTTCCTGTGGAGGATTGGTCTTTTTTATAGAGTAAGGGTGACAAACGAACACACACTCCACCTGATGGTAAGTGGATTCTGTGGCCCATAGACATCTACATACATCTATCCTCGATTAAGAATCAAAACGCAGACACGTTGTCACCCCTGAGGACTAAGATGGAATGCCTCGTTTCCAGTAAAAAAGGTTCTCCGGATCTCTACACTCACCATACAAAATACAGCGGCATTAAGTTGCATTACGCTGGTATTCTGTGAGAGCGTGGTCCTTCCCCGGTGGAGCCGACCCATTCATGTTACAACCATAATATAGCTGCAGCATAGCTCTACCATGTAAAAAACTGAACTGATAACTATTAATAATAACTGAAATATTAATATCCTTCTTTTTTAAAATGGATTAAAAAAATCAGCCTTCAATATAAGGTAAAAGTTAACTTTGAAACATTAAAAATCATAAAATAATTTCACAATTTCAATTCAGTACTACAAAGTGTATAGAAAAATTAAGGCCATAATTCGCTGATGCCTAGAAGACATCTTTATTGTAATGGGATGAAAAGACAAATGCTGGCAAATCATTTCACTCCATAGACTACAATGTAGAATTAGTTTATACGAGGTAGAGCCATGCTGTAGTTATATTATGTTTGTAGCGCACTCGATAGGGGAAAGATACAGAATACCAGCGTAATATCGCAACTTAATGATGCCGTGTTTCGTACGGTGAGTATATTGAACCGGAGACCTTTTTTACTGGAAACAAGGCATTTTATTTTATTCTTTAGATGGAATGCCTGAATAATGAATTCTTAATCGAGTATAGATGTAGATATCCAGCACGTATTTACCATCATATGGACTGTGTGCTCGTTAGTCATCTTTATTCTAAAAAAACTGTAACGAAAGTAATATTTTGTAGTACCTAAATAAATGTTACTTTTACCTAACCGATTAACAGTATCGTTCTCAGGTCTTACCATATTATAATTGTAAATTTTACTTGTACTTTATACAATTTTAAACGATCTAATGTCACCTTTTTATCTTAAAGATAACATTCATTTTCTTCATTTAATCGATGATCGAACATAACGACAGTCAAACCGTCTGTGGATAAGGTTTGCTCAGCATAGGTCAATTTTTTTCAGGTCGTCTTTTACGATACAGGACTTATAACTTTGAAACACCCCCCCCCCTCGATGATATTAAGAATGCAATAAATAAAAACCCCTTCTACTTTGAACTTCTAATTAAAAAATTAAAAATTCTACGACAACATTTCTTAAGGGCAATTACTGACTGATGTTGTTTTTTTTTCTTCAAATATTTATTTATAAAGTTTATAAGAATGTACACACATTATACAGGCTTATTTTATAATAATAAGCAAAATTTGTAGGGGAGGTTCGGAATAAGTAAATAGACAAATTGTGAAGAAAAATTAATAAAAAAAATCTCAAACATTCTGTCCATATTATCTTTTAAATTCAAAATACGTGGTAATGTATTATTTTAACTGATTTTACTGCGCACGCACACACTCGTAAGGGTCGATCGGTTGGCACAAACGTTGTTGCCCATAAATGACATTCAATTTGGGATTGTCTAAAAAAAGTAGATGTCTTATTTACTCGTATTTTCAAAAACTGCAATAACGGTATATTACTATTTATATATTTGAATTTAAGTATAAAATTTGGCCGATTATTGCAAAATAACCCTACCCTAAATTATGATGGCTATAATATCACGTATCTAAACATTTTACAGATTATGTTTTTACATGTCTGATAGTGAATTCGAAATAATAGCATGAATTATTCACACAACAAGAAAAATGATCTTCAACGATAGTATTCTCACGAAATTCAAGATTTGCATACGCATCCAAATTCCGAACTAGATCATTTATAACTAGACAAACGAAAAAAAAAAGAATTCGCGCATCGTATACTAAATAGACAAAACCTGTTTATCGATTCAGTACGCATCATTACCAGATTTCAAACCGATTTCTATTTGCTTTTGAAATAAACATTTTGCAACGTTATTGCACTACTATTAAATGTAAAAATCAATTCACAAAACAGCACTGGCATTGGTTACCCTTTAGTACATTCCCAAGACACTCGATTCAATAGAAGTTAGCGCCCGCAGCGTTACAAAAATATGCAAAATTTTTTTTGGACAACCCTATCCTTACGCATATCTTTAACGGATAAAATTATACCTTATTGTGTATCACACAACACTGAAATATATTTGCTCTATTAGCAGCGAAATTTATTAGCAGAAATTAACTTTTATTTCTATATAAATATAGTGTAAATTTCCCTAAAGAGGTTACACGGCTTAAAATGGTTGATGGATTAGGTAAATTAAGCGAGATACTTCACCATGATTTGATTAATCATTTCCTATATATCCTTAGGTATGTATGAGGCCGTTTAGTTTTGTTCTCAAAGCAAAATTTACATAATTGCTTGAGAATATTTGTAACAAAAAGATCTGCACTACATTGCAATCGTGAATCGAAAATGGAATTAAAATTTCTAATTCCATATTCTAAATAACATTTAACATCGTTTGCGGTTTCAATACTAAATCGTTTTCTATTTTACATTACAGCTTTAATATAAGTGTCTACAGGTCCGCTAGACCTGAGAAGAATCACACTCTTCCAGAATACCTGAATTACAGCTGAATTACTGAATACAGCTGCGTTTCGTATGATGAGTGACGAAGACCCCTTTAATGGTACCAAGTCACACCTTCTCAGATCACGGGATATATTGTGAAAATGTACTCGTTCGTAAACCTAAACCGTTTGTCAACATATCCTTAATTATTCTGATTAGACGGTTTTCTAAAAAGAAAAATCATATTCTTCAAAGAAAAATCATATTTCCTAAATCGAAGTATTCGTTCTCCATAGTAACAGATAATGGATTCTATACATTTTTATCATCTCTAGGAAAGATAATTCACGCCTTTACGATAGAATTCTGGGGATTTGAACTCTAATATTTCTTATTTAAAAGTTATTTTTGAAGGCATTTTGTACGAATTCCTGAAAAAAAAATTGTTTCCTTGCACGAAATTGTCCGAATTGCGAAAAAAATGGTAATCAGTTTAAGGTCGGGCTTAGATCTGACGAGAGCGGAAAATGTACGTATGGTTTTAAATAGCATGTCTTGTAATGTTAAGACAGTTTGACGAATAGCGCGAGGTCATCCGAAGATCGATTGAGCCCATTGAGTCGAATTTGTTTTCTGACAGTTTCGCTTGAAGGCGAAACAATGATGAAGGATGATACGCGAGACTATTGAAATTAAAAAAAACATCCTTATTTCAATAGAGAAGATGGATGGCTACCATCTGATTGAAATTCTATAATTAATAAAATTAAATCCAACTCCTAGCATACCACTGCAAGAATTCAAGATACTGTAAGTTCGTTCTGCGTAGTTAGGAACAAAATTAATGTTCGAAACTGAACACAGTTTCTTCCGTGACCATGGGTGCTGTAAAGCACATGAAACGTCGGGAATTAAAAAGCTAAAATTAGACGCGGTAAAATCCGTAAAATTAGTTTCATTTAAAAGACATATGTTGTTAGTGATACACCAGATCTCAAAGACTATAGTGAATTGAACACACTTTGAAGTAGCCACCAAATGTTTACCTCGCAACCTAAGCTTCACATTAGAGCATTGTTACAGTATGTTATATAGGTTCAGCCATTGAGTATTGCGCTTACGATTGTCGTAGCGAATTCAATGTTTATCACACGTCGCAATTCTGCCATTGTTCATTTCTGTACCTACTCATCGAAACAAACTTCAACGCGTGCTCATTTTATGTACATTATTTAGTTCACAAGGCATCCAATTCTCAAGTTTTTATGTCACTACTTTGGTGCAAATGAATCAATATTGTGTTTAAACTAAAGCCAAACCATGGCGCTAATTACTTGGTTGTTTAATAAGGATCCGCTTCTATCATACAACGTAGTGGCGGTGTAAGTGTGTCCACTACCCGATATCATCCTGTTGGTGTCATAGGAAGCGACGGAAGAAAACAAATCAGAATATGGGCAGTAAATTCTGCCTAATAACGACTAAAAATAAAAAAAAACTACGCTTGAAAACCGGCTTGCGAAGCGTAGCAACTTTGGTAAATATCCCCACTACTCATAGAGCAATCTATGGTGCAGGCTTGTATTCAATAGTGGACTTTAATACGCTGTAACGGCTTCCTTCATTATTTTTAAGTCATCTTTATTTACTTTAAAGTCCGGTCTGTGGTTTCATTCTTCGAATCCAAGGTTTCACTACGGAAACGATTCAACCAAAAACGCGCAATGCTTCCGCTATTCGTATCCTTTTCAAGCGCATCGTTGGTATTGCGAGTTGGCCCTGCTGCAATTAAACCATGTTGGAACTTGTATTCGACAAGATTACTCTGATTTTTGAGGTCTCCACGTTAATCAATTGAGAGTCAAACAATGGAATATCATTTATTTTTTAATTTAGAGTGTCATAGTTTTTGTATTTAACGGTTCTAATCACGACTCTTGGACCATGCAGGTTAATTTTAATTCAAAGCGACCACTACATTTAAATGGAAAATTTAAACGTCAACCTATTATTTGTAGGCTCATAACAGTTGTATTTATTTGCAAAGACTTTTATATCGTAATAAACCCATCGATTCTACCATTATGATTGTACATACATAAATGCATAGAATGGTTTCCTTTCTTATTTGTTTTCTATGTAACATTGTTTATTCATAGAATAAGGGTGACAAACCGTCACACAGCCCAGGTAATGGTAATTGGATGATGTGGCTTATAGACACCTACATACATCCTCGGTTAAGTATCACATATAGTTTGCACGGCCTGCGTGTAAATGCGTAAGGAACTTGTAAATGTATTTGCTCCAACAATTCGAGACAGTATATCGTGCTAACCTTTAAGTCTTGTAAATTAGGCGAATTCTTATCGATTCTTATCGAATCGATTCTTTGAAAAGCACTTCTTCCACTTCATTATTATATTCTATCGTAATTTTAAGAAAATGAAATAAAACAAGTAGGTACATAGTTAAACGAAAACCTGCTTTCATTAAGTTGAACTATCTGAATTATAATTAGTGTTGTCGTCGTCATCACTGCACTCAGAATAATAATTAATTCATTTTCAACAATAATGTCTGTCCTCACATCTTGTTCAAAATCATGTAAGATTATTTTCTATGTTTTCTTGACGACTTTTCTCCAGTCTTCTTTTGTGACTTTTTCTCACGTAATTTGTAACAGTATCAGCATTTTTCTAGCGCTAAAAGATGGTTCAGTATTGTTACGCGTTGCATAACCTTTAAATTGTGCCGTGCAAAAAAATAACCTCGTCAATTATTCGTTTCTGAGCTTCATTATTCCACACTTCCTCTTTCAGTGTTTGTTGCAGTTTTTTTCTTTATTCTTAATGCTTCAGTAACGCGTTCACTCGCTTGCGTCACTGGTAATAGAGGTCCACCAGATTTACTATTTAGAGTTTTTCTTTGTTTTGACATCGTAACCAGAGCCAGGTAAACGTCAAAGTATGTGCGATGAGTTCAATAAGAAAAGTTAGTTCAGAAGAAATTAACAGAGAACAGACAAAAAATTATAACTGCGATTAGAAACAATTATTTTGTGAGAAAAATATTATCTAGTGTTTATCTATGGCAGACATGAAATGTCATATCGAATAAAACTATACTATATTTACGGATTTTATCGCGTTTAATTACCACTTTTAACTTATTTTTATTATCCCGACGTTTCGATGCTTGACAGCACCCATGGTCACGGGGGGGGGGATAATAAAAAT
>DWHP01007548.1:0-10908 GCA_018247895.1 Parnassius honrathi
GTGACGACCTGGTAAGACATGCAGGAAGTCGATGGATGCAGGTGGCTCAGGACCGTGCTTTGTGGCATACCTTGGGCGAGGCCTATGTTCAGCAGTGGACTTGTGAAGGGCTGTAATGATGATGATGATACCTATGAGAGTAATATGTAGTCTGTAGTAATAGTGTTCGTTAGTTCATAGTGGCGGTAGTCACTTGCCATCAGTTAAGGCGCATGCACCTTTGCCCCCTCGTTTATAAAGTTAAATAAATACAGCACAATCGGTAATCCGACAAACGTTTTGCAAAGCGGTGTCGGATTATCGAATTTGTCCGACTACAGAGTAATGCCACAGCCTCCTGGTAGTCTGCAACTTTTTGATAAAGGTACCTTGTAATCCGACAGATTACATAAAATAATAAAAAATAAAAATGTGATGTGATGCATAATGATTACCTAAATAGTAAATAGTAGTAAGTCAGGGGCCGGATTACCGGGGGTCCACTGTAATAATAATTATGCGCTCTATATAAAGTTGTATATAAATTGGGACTTGTAGGTTTTATGTTTATGTGGGACTAACAACAAAAAACACTGTGCTTACTGTGTAGGTCGCACGGATTGTACAATTTATTTTTTGTGTAAGCGTAGTCTTGTTGGTCTTCGGACTCTGCCTACCCTCGGGAATAATCTTTCCCCTTTAGGCGTCTCCTACGTGGTAGAGCCATGTTGCAGCTGTATTTTAGTTGTAGCTCGAATGGGTCGGCTCGACCGGGGAGGGACCACGCTCTCACAGATTGCTAGTGTGAAATAGCAGCTTAATACTGGTGTGTTTCGTATGATTAGTGTAGAGAACTGGGGACCCTTTTTACTGGAATCGAGGCGTTCCATCTTTGTCCTCACGGGTGACACCGCATTTACATTTTGATTCTTAAATGAAGATACATATGGGCTACAGCATCCAGTTACCATCAGGTGAACTGTGTGCTCGTTTGTCACCCAATGCTGTAAAAAAAGCGTGAAACGTGCTTACATTAATGTAGCTAGCTTCAGGTTTTTCATATATTTAATTTTCAATTTGTCTTAAAGACCCTATCGACTATCGCCCGCAATACCTGGTGATCGGTGGCGGAGCATCGTTCACTCGCATCGAGTACAACACCTTGGGCAACCCTGAGAGCCACGCAACGCACTTCGATATCGGTCGGGTACAGGCGATGGCTTATGATAATGTTAGAGGTAAGTGTCTTTGACAGAATTTTTTAAAAAAAAATTAATATCCTTTCTGTAAATCTTTTACGCAGTTGGGGTTTTTTAAATTATTATTGTAATCATTAGGCTTACATTATAAAAAGTTTCCAAAGTAATTTGTGTGTTTGTTACATTAGAACCGGTTGGTGGAACATACATTATATACGCTAAATGAATTCTATAATCTTAAGAGTTAATCCCTTGTTCTTTATTCTCACAAGCATTTTTTAAAATATATTATCTTATAAGTTAATTGCAAATCTATCATCTGTTAAACGTAAATTGTAAAAATGTAAATGTAAATAGTATTGTTACGAGCTTAGGGTTCATGACAATAAAAACTGCCAATCGAATTACCAAAATGGACACTTTAATTACCGAACACCAATTAAAACTAATACACTAATAATTAATCACACTTAACACTTTAGTTTACTTTATTTCACCCCTAAGTCTTCACTTGTATCACCAATTCAATACTGGTCCGGTCGCGGCCCCTAAACGGCTTTATATAGGCCTTTTCCACCGAAACATCTAGAATGTTCCAGTAAATACCGTTCCCGACCGACTAGATGTAGAAAATTCGAGTGTAGAGTTTTCTAGAAAGCTTAGTTCTTCTATTTGATAATAGATGCCGCTAGTGACCGGTACCAAACATCAACTGTGGCACGCAGCAATGTATATGTCTGAAATGTAAATTGTAAATCTATTGCACGCCTGACGTTGGTTGATACCTTTTATAATATGTCATCTTTAACTATTGTACACAGTAATGCAATAAATAAAGTATATTATTGTTGTTATTACTAGACGTATTGTACGTGTACGACGGCCAGCGTAAGAGCATCAACTACATCAGTATGAGCGACTTTACTTTGGGCCTGACGCATTTGTTTATTTACCATGGCTTGGAAAACGTCGTTGATATGGCTTACGGTAAGCACCCACAGAAAAGTTTCACATTATTAACACAATTTTAAATTTTGCAAGTTATGTTTCAATCGATATTTCGAATAAACGCGCTCAAGAAATTTTTTTCTTTAAATAAATAAATTTTATGATTATACTAATTTATACACGACAGCGGGTGAGGATAGAATTACTGCGAAGCTTCTGAGAGCGGGTGGAAAACCGTACTTGAAGTTCTTCAATTCCGTTCTCCGTGGTGGCACTACTCCACAGGCGTGAAGCAGAAGACAAAGCAGGAGCACTACGCTAGTACATGGGTTACCTTAAAGGGGGGGGATATTTATGATAGTTGCCACGCTTGGCAGGCTGGTTGGCAATCGCAGATTATTTTTAAGTTTTTAGGAAGAAGCTGCGGCTCGTCTTCTGGTTTGTTTCCCTCTGTCGCCTCTAACCGCACCAATGGGATGATAAGGCGTAGCGGATTTTTTTTATAGAATAGGGTGACAAACGAGCACATAGTGCACCTAATGGTAAATGGATGCTGTGGTCCATAGATATTCTACATTTATCCTCGATTAAGAATCAAAATGCAAATGCGTTGTCACTCGTGAGGACTAAGATGAAATGCCTTGTTTCCAGTAAAAAGGGTCTCCGGTTCTACACTCACCATACGAAACACAGCAGCATTGACCTGCTGTTTTACGTTGGTACTCTGCGAGAGTGTGGTCCTACCCCGGTCGAGCCGACCCATTCGTACTACAACCATAATATAGTTGCAGCGTGGCTCTACCGCGTAAAAAATACTCTATCACTGCCACTATATGGTGCTTATGTCACTCATGTATATTAATTTCATAAAGTCATTATCTTGATTCATTTTCTTTCAGATTACGTAACCGACTCGTTGTATATCTTGGATTCCGGACGCCGCATTATAGAGGTGGTTTCCTTGAGAACTAATCAGACGGCGCTGCTGTATCGATTCCGGGACGAGGAGATACCCATTAGTCTGTGTATTATGTCAGATTATGGGTAAGTTTTTTTTAAAATAGAATAATGGCGATAAACGAGCACTTAGTCCACTCGATGGTAAGTGGAT
Source organism: Parnassius honrathi (assembly GCA_018247895.1). NCBI lineage: Eukaryota > Metazoa > Arthropoda > Insecta > Lepidoptera > Papilionidae > Parnassius > Parnassius honrathi. Next base: position 3,238 of record DWHP01007548.1, read on the forward strand.
GCTGCCGTCTATAGATTTCCACATTTTAACATTGATGCGTCTGTCACTCGAGGACTTAACTATCGCAAGCGTAAAAGAGACCAATGTAATTTGCGACAGAGCGTGGTCTTGTGTAGTAGGAACGATGTAGAGTAATTAATCAGATATGATATTATACCCTACACCGTGATTTATGCCTAAAAATGCGATTCACTCATGAGTTCACGTAATAAAAGTAATAAAGTAGTAAAAATGCATTAAAAGTAGGAAAAAAAAATATAATGGATTTTATTAAAAATTTAATATCAAATAAGGTGCTCTAACAATTATATACGTATGTTTATACCACTTCGTTACGCCATAAAACAAATAAATTGAACTTATAATTAATAATGACATAGTTAATTTACTCTTCCCTAAAACAATAAATTATATGTACACCATTTAAATTGACGATATCTGTTTTTCTCTATCCTCTATCCTATCTGTTTTTTATATTCTTTGATCTGAAACAATGGGTATGTTCCGAAACGTTTCCAGTATCCTTCCGTATACAAATGACGTCATCAATTGGTATCATATTGTAATGGCGTGCCACCGCCTTATTGTGTCGGATATCCGGCAATACTAAAACAATTTTTAATTGTGTGTACGCTGAATGAAGCATGCCAGAATTTGTTTTTATTTATTCAAATACAAAAAGTGATAGAATAATTGCTGGTATGTCCATTAGGTGGATATAATGATTTTTGGAGCACAAAATAACAAAATAATCGCCAACACTTTTCCAATATGGCGCAAATGTATGACGTCATATACTGTCCTATGTTTTGGAACGAATCACCAGTATGGTGTCGATTCATGACGCCATTTGCATTGGACAGTACACTGGGTTTTATTTTGGATCATACCCAATATCACTTCTCTTTCAAACTCACTCATTTGGGTATTTTTATCCCTCTCGATTTTTTCTGACAATATATTTTAAAATACGTAATTTTTGATTTTGTAAAAAATACGAAAATAAATTAAAGAAATAGTAAAGGAATGAAATGTGATTTCTTTTGACTTTGGAAATCTTTCTTGTTTAGTTTGTGCAAAATCTTATCACACACGACGGCATTTTCGGTGTAAAAACAAAACACAAATTACTTTTCACGCCATTGTCAATGACGCGACGATAGCGCGACGACTGAGCTCAGGTTTGCTATTTAGCTTAGTTTTTACGTGCCACTCGCGGTGCGTGTATAACCTATCTGCCTCTTTTTCTTATAATATCATTGATTCTTTACCTAATATTGACTCACAGCCTTTTTCAGTAACAATAAAATCTATGTAACACAATTTAAATTTAGTTTTTACTTCTACAATAATAGAACCAAAAACTTTTATTTCGGATCCTTTATGTGGTAATAATTTAATTTTTGAATTAGACAGTTTGACTTTATTATTTCTCTCTAATATTTTGTATATGTTATAAGGTAAAAACTCACATCACTACCAGTATCCAATTTAAACCAACAATTAACACTTCCTTCTAATTAATTGTATTACAAACCTTTGTAGTTACTGAATTACCATAGAACTCCTCACCTTTACTATCGTGCTCTGATGTTACAGCTTTTACAGTTTTCGATTTACACGTAGAATATAACCTATTAACAAAACGTTAATTTACTCAAACAAACGCATATATTAATTAATTTTTCAAAAAGAAGAAATAAAACGAAAAACGACTTCAAGCAAAATTTTATTAAAAGTCAAAAAAGTCTCAAACAAAGGTGATTGTGGAGCGCGGCGGTGGCCGTTCCCGATTCGGCCAGACCTTTCCGACTTAGCGAGTGTCTTTTGTGCGTGTCGTGGCTCATGCATAGGAGTCCATACCGTCACGTGCTAAGCACGCTCACATATTAGCGGCGTTCGGTAAATTTCTTAGAAAATAGCCTACTATTCTGTTTTCACTACGCTATTAGTGTGTGACTCGATTCGATACAAGCACTTTTCTGAAAATTATTGATTACTTACGAGCCGTAAAGCCAGTTAAATTAAAAAAAAGTGTTCCGTGACATTGCGTAGATAGAGTATTTCTCAGTCTACGTGACATTGAGTCTGCATTATATATTAAACGCATAGAGTACAGAGGTAAGGAGGACAATCTCCCGTAGGAAAATAGTTGAAATGTGTCCATCCGTAAGCAGTATATAAACAGTTCAAAAACTCTCTATAACAGCGCTCAAGTAGCTACAGGGAGTAATAAATCGCCGTAAAATACGTTAAGAAGGATTTTGAAAATAAATAATTATTTTTGAAAATAAAAATAATTATTGTAAAAAGAAGTTCCTTAAAATGAGACTGTAGCTACAGTGGCGCCACCCTTGTTTAGCGCTTCCCTACGGACACTTATTATCAAAATCACTCAACGTATTTTACGGCGATTTATTATACCCTGTAGCTACTCGAGCGCTGTAGTGGAGAGTTTTTGAACCATTATTTACTGCCTACGGACGGACACATTTCAACTATAGAGATTGTCCTCCTTACCTCTATCCTCCATGCGTCTTATACACGGGACCATCTTGACGTACGTCCGCTTAAGGTCACGCACGATGTACGATGCCAAACGACGATGAGTAGGCTTGACGTACGTCAATAGTTATTATTAATTGCTTGCTGGACGCGCTGCATGCATTTTGTATCCAGCAAGCCTCCCCAGTACTTTTTGTGTCGTGCTGATGGATAATGAATAGGCCGGACGTACGTCAAAGCTGTCGTGCATCAAGCATGCTAGATCGTGTAGATACTGGTTGTACAGCAGATTTGTAATTTTATATAGGTTCATACGTAGTAACAATGCATGCGCTCGCTCTGTTGTCAATTTAAAATAAAATTTAGATCTTTACACGCATTCCCGCGACAAGAAATAAAACATTTTATTACGTTTTATCATTATATTATTAATAAAAATAGCTTAATATCTCACTAAAGTTTTACATTTATTTTAAACAAAGAAAAACAAGGTCTAAAATCAAAAGTAAAAAGTCTAAAGGTTAAATTGCGAAAATATGACAAATATCAATTCCATGCGTTCGTGGAATACTTCTAATCCTACATGAACAAACTATAATTTAAAATTTTGTGCAACAGACTTCAATATAAATTATTAAGAATAACTTAAAAACTACAAAAGGTAGACTAAATACTTATTAAATTTATGTATCGCTAGTTTTTAAAGTTAGTTTTTATTGGTTTTCGTAAAATTAAATCGTTAAATCTATGACATTTAAATCTTGCATTATACTCGGCACATTTTTAATAGGTTGATTTCATCCACAATCTTTTCTTTTTTGTGTTCTAAAGATAAGAAGCAGAATTCCCATCTCCTGGCGTTTTGACAACACAGGTGGCATTACAAAAAATTGCGTGCTTTCTCTACTAAAGTTATTTTTCATCTAGCACTCTCGGTATAGAGTAATTGTGTTCTGTGATCTAGCATCACAAGTAAGCTAATCTAGTACGTTGGATGCGTGCACGATAGAGTGTACGCTACGTTCAGCACCGCGGACTTGAGCGGACGTACGTCAAGATGGACCGTGAATAAGGCGCTTTACATACTACAGTTTGCTTAAATGCACAGACTAATATTATACTACGCATCTTAAACCTGTTCAACAACTTTTATTTACAATTAGAAAAAATTGATACTGCGATTGTATTTACGATTTAAACGATTTATTTTTAATGATGATCTTGAACATTAATCAAAAGTCTAAAATTTGTAAATTCGCTCAGTCTGTCAACACAGCGAATCGGGTTTGTAGTAGTGATAATACTGTACAGTACAACCGTACATTTTAGTGTGTAAGCGATTTATTTAGGTCAACATAATTTGCGTCATTCATTTCAGTTTTTGAGCAGTTGAAGTTGTCGCTAAGAACACGGTAGACGCGTTCTATATCATTATCAATATCAATATATAATATCATTATTTATTTTAAATAAAATCATTTTTCCTATCAACTATCATTTAAAGGTGTTCCGTACATCTTTATGGTCCTTCGAGCTCCGTAGCGGGACCTGAAATTCAGGTTTTAACGACCGGAAAAAGTATTTCCGCTCAGTGACCTATTGCGACATAGTGCACTAAGTGACGTGTGCAACAGCTTTTCAGTCTGTACTAATAAGTGTGCAGCATCATTTCATTATCAATAAGCTCCGGCCCTCGGTGTTACAAAGCATCAAGGACCAAGCAGCATTTGTGGGCGTAGCGAGTCTTAGGGCATCAGGAGAATCTAAGTCTTCGTTGAGTACTCACTACCTCTACAGCACGAACGCGCCAACCACCTCTGCACAATCAACAACCAGCATCACATCAAGTAAGATTTTTCCATTTTACTTATCTCTATATCATGATGTCTGTCAACGATGTCCTCACTACGCAGCAGCGGCTGTCAACAGCAATTGATGATTTGTATACTAATTTCAAGAAGGACGGGTCAGATAAGAATATTTCAAACTATATCAAACGCAGATTAAATACTCTAGACAACTAGTGGTTGGAGTATGAGAAGAATTATCAGCATTTATGACAACTGTATATGGATGTACCAAGCAGAGAAAGAAGAGATCAAGAACGTGAAAGCTTGATGGAGAGATTTGACAGCATTAGAGCGCAAATCCGAAAATATCAGTATTTGACAGAGGAGAAACCTGGAATACCACTGTTAAAGCTCCCTACATTTGTCTCTAAAACAAATCCAATCACGCCACAAATAAGTACAAGATCAATATCGAGCAAAACAGAAGAAATGTTGAAAAAATAGAATAGCCATTTTAAAGCATTTCAACGAACACTATCAAATATCAAACTGGAATTAGTATCAGAAAAATGGGAATTTGAAGACTTGTTACGTACTCTCCAGTCTCGTTGGGTAGCTATCGTTGCCTTACACTGGGAGCTGGGTAGCAAATTGGATGGCTCCAACGAAGCGTATGAAGAAACCTTCAGCTTCCATGAACAAAAATTTAGCCAGGTCAAGAAAGATATCAATACAAAGATGTAGTCTGAAAGTCACCGAGAAAAGTCCACACCCCAGATGGACATACCAACGTTCACTGGCAATTATCATCAGTGGGTATCAATCAATCATTTGTTTTGCGGACCAATCAAGTATTTGTTTTGCGGACCAGTGCATACCAATCGAACCTTGTCAAATGCCCAAAAAATGCAGATTTTGAAAAGTAAACTTAGAGGGGAACCGAAAATGGTACAGCATCTGTATGTCGGTTCGGACAACTATCAAGTTTGTTCGGATTTGTTAAATCATCGATACAATAATAACAAAATAATTTTTGGGTCTCATATTAACATTCTTTTAAATTTACCTATCGCTCAACAGCAATCAGCAGCATTATTACATATTAAGAAAATTTATAACAGCGTAAACGAAAGCCTAAATGCCATAAAAACCTTGGCATAGATATAAGTTCATGGGATCCTTTGGTGGTACATATTTTGTCTCAAAAACTAGATGCCGAGACTCACAAAGACTACATCGAATTCCTAAAGAATCCTATAGATTTACCAACTTTAGCAGATTTTTTAAATTTTTTGGAAAATAAATTTACGTCATTAGAATCATCTCGACGAAAACAAGACTCCACAACAAAATCTTCTCAGCCTGAAACAACATCTCATCAAAAGAAGCCTCATTATTTTAAATCATTTACCAGCAATCAAAATCAAGCCACAAATTATGCACCGAAAAACTCACAAACAGGATGTCCACTATGCAAAAATGAAAAGTACGGCATACTTCACTGCAGCAACTTTCACAAATTACAACTAACGGAAAGGCGAAATACAATTGCGAAATTGAAATATTGCCTCATTTGTCTTAACGATCACTACGGCAGAAATTGCATATCGGAAAAACGGTGCCGCGTGTGTAATGACTGACATAACACACTCATACACGAGGCCTAGGTGATGCCATTGACTTCAGGAACAGAACAACGTAGAAATGCCAGCGACGTGTCACAAAATAATATAAATGAAACCCTCTTAGCAACAGCATCGGTATATGTACGGTGTGTTAATGGCATTTATGTCAAAATACGAGCGCTGATTGATCAGGGTTCCCAGATCTCCCTGATTACTGAGAAGGCAGCTCAAATATTACAACTTCCTTGACAGAGGTGCAAAGGTGTCATTTTCGAAGTAGGAGCACAGGAAAACAACTATAAAGGTGTTATTAACATTACTTGCTCATCTTCTTACAGCGACTATCAATTTACATCAGATGTGTTTATCATTAAAAACTTAATGAACAATCTACCAAACAAAACATTCGACAAACCAGACTGGTCATATCTAGAAAACATTCAACTCGCCGATCCCGAATTCAATGTGAGTCGCCCAGTAGACATGGTGCTGGGGGCGGATGTCTATTCTTCTATCATATTAGGCGGTATCATTTTATTAGAACAATCACAACCTGTGGCACAGCAATCACGTCTCGGGTGGATTTTATGTGGCAACGTAAAATCCTATCAATGCAACGTTATTATGAACAATATAGATGAGATTCAACATTTTTGTGAGATAGAAAACATACCTGACGAACTCACTATGACCTAAGAAGATGCTCAATGGCTGGAGTATTTCAAAAACACGACAACAAGGCAAGAAGATGGTAAATATATAGTTAGATTGCCATTTATATCAGAAGCGGTTCAAAAATTGGGAATATCAAAATCAAGAGCAATAGCGCAGTTTAAACATTTAGAAAAAAGATTTACGTTCCGAAAAGATATTGACCAAGAATATAAATCATTTATCCACGAGTACTTATAATTAGGTCATATGAAAATGTCGCTATGCAACAAGACGCCTGTCTACAGTCTGTATTTACCCCATCATTGCATTCAATGACCGGAGTCAACAACAACTTCGCTTCGAGTAGTCTTTAACGGAGCATCAAAAACTTCGAGCGGCTTAAGCATGAACGACCTTATGCACCAGGGTTCCAACCAGCAACAGGACCTGTTATCATTAATTATCACCTGGCGACAGTACCAATATGCCTATACCGCTGACATCCAAAAAATTTTTCGGCAAATTCTCATTCACGAAGAGGATCAGAGATATCAAAGAATCATATGGAGAAATTCACCAACAGAAACTTTACAAGAATATCAATTAGCTACTGTCACATATGGAACTAAAGCAGCACTTTTTCTTGCCATGATGGTATTGAAACAGCTAGCCAAAGATGAAGGTCATTAGTATCAGGAAACCCCAGCGGCGAAGGTCCTGCAAAAACATTTTTATATGGACGACCTGATCAGTGGGAGCCATGATCTCGCATCAGCTAAAAAGTTACAATCAGACATAAAAAACTTACTAAAAGCAGGTGGATTTAATTTAAGAAAATGGTCAACCAATACACCATGTCTTCTAGAGGGAGTCAGCACAGCTAATACCAACCAGCAAACATATGACTTCAAAACTGAAGTATCTACAAAAACCTAAGGCCTGCAATGGATTACGCAATCAGATCAGCTTACTTTTTAATTGAAAATCGATTTATCAACATCAAAACTAACGAAACGAAGTTTGTTATCAAATATCTCAAAGCTCTACGACCCAGTAGGATTTTTAACGCCAGTTAGCACAAAATTGAAATTATTATT
>DWHP01007549.1:0-10908 GCA_018247895.1 Parnassius honrathi
CGTTTACTTACAAAAATTTTTTTTTTCCTTTGGCATATCTGTAAAAGCTCTAATGGTAAAAAATTGTTGCAATTTCATGCATTTTTATATTAAATTTAGATATCAACGTAAGCGTTTTGTAAGTAAAAAGGTCATTAAATAAATAAAAAAGCAAAAGTGTCTTGTGTGTGACAATTAACTTATACATTAAAATCTCTCCGGTATCCGAAAATTGCACCTATTCGTTTTAAAGACGTCTACTTGCATACCTTAAGTGCGAGCGACAGGTTAATTTCAAGTATAAATTGACGATCGTCGCGGCCGACCACTTTTATGGTTGAACGTCGTGTTTATGCGAGAGGTAACCATAATAGAGGCTTAGTGTGTGCTGGATGAGGACAGGACACAGCTGCCTCTGGGCGGAGGCAACGGTTTGTATTGAATTTTTAGTAGAAATTACACCCATGTACTTATTATCGCATATTTTTATCGATTGTACCGTGTTGTTTTAATTTACCAATAATTTACGTATCGTTATTATGACAATAACATGGTTCTAAGAATGAAATGTGTCGAGAAAATTAATCTAAAAACGAAAGTAATTTGTCTGCTGATGATAGCAACGGCCAATCGGGCGAAATAAGGACAGATAGAAATAAAACGCAAAATTACTTAAGCAAGAAATTTAATAAACATAAATATTTTCAGTAGTTTAAAATACACATGATACGATTACCGTAAAACTGAGCGGCAGATCCAATACCGATAAGACGACAAAAGTTTCAACATGTATATGAACAAATGTATTAATGCGCTCAAGAAATTAATGTTTGTGGGATTTAGTTTTTTAACTTGTGGCAATAGAGGCTAAAATAATTTAAAATAATTTGAACGAGTACATATATTACCTTTGTTGGAAGTGAAGTAGTACATTTGATACCGATCTGAACTCACGCGGTTGAATGCAGACACATCTGAACATGTCTGTAACTACTGATTGTATTAATGCTTTAATTTTTTTTTCACTGAATTAATTTTCTCTCTGTTTTTAAGTAAATCTTTATTTTTTCATAGCAAAGTTCATATATCTTTATACGAAACTGAAGTTTTTGAAACAATTTTGCATTAAATACATTTTATAATATAACGGTAGCTTAGAGGTTAAATTTTATTAAAAGTTTTCGAGCAGCTCAAGTTCGATGCACGTCGGCTACTATCAAATTGTTAATTGCAATTCAATGCAGTTGACCGTGTAGTGGCACTGTAAAAATATCTTCTACCACATTTCATCCAGGATGTCTTAAGAGACGACGGAGGGAAACGTGCCAGAAGTTGGCAATATCGTCTTCCTAATGACTACTAGAAAAACCCGCCTTCTAAGCGGTACGACTTTGGCAAATATTTAATCTCTATGGCAATCTTAAAGGATTGTAATGAAAGCAATGCTATAACCAGCAGAGCAGAGCAGTTTGTCGACCAGCGATAAACTGCTCCAATATCCTCTCAGAAATGGGATTAGTGATGAGGGAGAGGACTTTAAATATGTTGAAATAACTACTATCACTAATACTTCTTTAAGTATGTTAATGCGAGAACGTATGTCGTTTCAAACTATCCAAACATGTTTTGTTTAAATACTATTTGTAGTATATACAATAATAACCCTGTCAATTTTACCAGCGTAAAATATATAAAATCATTGTATTTCTTTAGGTTAATATATTAGAAATGAATATTGAAACTACCTGATGGCAAGTGGTGACTGTGAGCCATGGAAACTAATAGCTAAACTCGCTAAACTTATAGTTAAAAGCTTATTACTGTCTTTCTAGTTCACGTTACAGTTAATTTGAAAAATTACGTGTGTACTTCGGGATAGTTTATCCATTTTCTGATTGATCCGGTATATTTAAATAAAACGTAAGCTTAGCGGGTTTGAAGAGGTATCGGTAGGCTTAACGCCAAAATGGCTCTCATATATATTTATAGCCACATAAATATTACCATAAAGCTGAGATAAATTCATTATCAATTTGGTTATTTTAAAACATAAATATATTTTGTATATATTAAAGTATAATGAAGTATAATATAACATACGATTTGGAGGACGCGACTCCAATAAATGTGTGATTTTTGTACATTTGTTAGCGTGAAGCAAGTGTGTTTGTTTTAATAAATGCAGGTGGCGCTCCCAAGGTTTCGCTTTTGTTTACATTTTGATTGATTGATACATATTTTATTCGAGTCAGTAATCGTGTTAAGAACACACAATAAAAATCCGCAAATGTTGAATTTTAAGCTGCCTTTGTTTCAAATACTAAGAATTGTTGTGTACATTGAACTTATAAGTAAAACAATGCCATAAGGCTCTATCGGGAGGCGGGAAGCAATATTCTTTATCTAGATACGTGTTGTAGAACAGCTCAATCCCGGCTCCAGGCTAATATAAACAAAGTGTTATCCGTTCGGTAACCATGACTTTCAATACTTTGTGAACCGCAATCTTATGCTCTGAAATGTTCTTTGAAAACTGCTCCGAGAAAAAACAGAAAATGTAGAAACAATATTTTGATAGTAAGTGGTTTACTATTTTTTCATAATAATATATTGTCATTATAAAAAAGTTATATGTTTTATTCGAAAATACGAAAGGTAGTTAAATAAATTTAGTTTCACTATAAAACTATTGCCATTCACATTCATAAAGATTAACGTACTCATAAACTCATAATACATCTTTACTAGTACAAAAATGTATTATCCATTCAAATTTATTCTTTAATAATAATAAGGATCATTAAATTAGTCTACTACAAAAATAATAATTGCAGGTTATATCAAATATTATCATTACCACTTTCCGAACGCAACATTACCTATGCTTTAGAAAGCAATAAATCGTGTAAAGCTATGAAATATAAATCAGAGCAATCTACATCGATGAAACCCGCTCTTCGTGCGCTTCACGCAACGGATACCGCAATTTGTACGATTCAAACAAAAACAATTAGCAGTTTAACCGCACTTACCATTACGTAGATCAGCGATAAGAAAATGTTACTGAGAAAGTGTAAATAGAATTAGCATTCGACTCGGTCGGTGCACCGTGCAATAAATTACATAAAAAGACAAATGAGAGACAATTTGTTGCGTAAATTTTTATTTACATTAAATTTATGCTCACGCTCGCAGCCAGCAAAGTACAAGTACAGGTTTCTGAAGATGTCCATCGGCTGATAGGATCAAAAATATGTAAATGTTTTGAGTTGAACGCATTTGAGTAAAATATACACTTGCTCTTGCCAGATACTTTCAATTTTGCTAATTACTTGAAATTATGTGCACATTTAATAAAATTATCATGTTTGTTACATTTTTACAAGTACCTAATATTTAGGCATATTGTTCGGTCTATTACTAAATAGAAAGCTTTAATCCTGCGTCATCTGTCACTTGGTGTTTTTTGCCTTAGAGACAGCAATTTACTTAATGATAACTATAAACAAAAGTATCACTGCGGGATTGAAATGCGAATTTTGATATCTCAATCTGCGGCGGGTCAGAGATGCCGCGGTCACGAAACCCTTCGGTGGTCACGAGGCGATATCGAGCGACCGTTTATTAATTATTATCAGACAAGCAAATTATCTGTATTAAACGGATGTAAAAGAGTCCAATTTATAGTTAAAGTATTGTAAATATTGAAAAAAAAAATTGACCGGATAAGTAATTAATACCATGGTTTTGAAAGAGAAGATAAAAAAGTGATCACACTGACAGATTGTCTGTGGGAAAAGTTTTGATTAATTACGTTGCAGTCGTATTATCTATTCCACTTAAAGAATATTATGTTAAGTAGTAGAATTTTCATCATAGAAAGATAAGGTCAATTAACATTACATAGATTAGTGTTTCCAAAATTAATATTGAGTAATTTAAAGTTTTAGAGTATTTTTGTTGCTTCTAACCTAATGGACTATGAATATGGACTATGGATACTGCGTTTAAAACACGTAGGGCGAAAGGTCTCGAACTGCAAAAATTAAATACAGGACACACATGCCGCAGGCTTGAACATGGTAAATTATTCGAAATAAGTGATTTTTATTTTATATAAATATATAGACTGTTCATTATTGATACCAACAACTTACGGGCTACAAGATACAGACAAGTTACGGGCTACAGGACTTAAATTTTAACGAAAAGTAGAAGTTCATCATTGAAATAACTTAAAAATATTTTATATTATAAATAGTATCTCATTTCCAAGGCTTGAGGAAGTTTGCTGCTATTCGAGGACCGTTTTACTACCCATATCGCATCGAACTGATCTTTTAGTAATTTTTCCTCTCTTTCTCTGATTCTTCCCCAAATATGCATACTGATAGTTACATACAGTGGCGGTGTAAGAATATCCTCTACCTCATGTCATCCCGTGGGTGTCGTGAGACGCGACTGATGGAAACTAATCAGGAGTTGGGCAGCAGCGTCTTCCTAATAACGACTAAAAATAAAAATAAAACAGTTTGCCGAGAGTCGCATCTATGGTAAATATCCCCCCTATGAAGCAATCTATGGGGGAGGCTTATGTTAAGCAGTGCACTTTAATAGGCTGTAATGGTAGCAGTAACGGTAACGGTTTGAAATTCGCGGAAATGTTTAAACGCGTTCGAAAAGCGAATAGTTTCTACATTCGACGGGTTGCGTACTCTAATAATTTAAAATGAATATTAGGTAATTTTTGTATGCATGTTCACAAATTTCTCGTTTTTTTTTTAGAATAAGGAAGACAAACGTCTGCCTGTTGGCAAGTGAATGCTGTGGACCGTAATCCTGAATTACGAATCAAAATGCAGATACTCCTCGTATCCAGTAAAAAGCGTCTCCGTTTCTCTACACTCTGAATAAGAAACATAGCAGTGTTGAGCTGCTATTTTATGCTAGTATTCTGTCAGAGTGTGTTGCTACAACATAGCTTCAGTATGGGTCTACTACATAACGGTAACGACCGAACCGATTTCAATGATTCTTTTTTCCATCCCAAAATGTGTAAATAGGTACTATAATAAAGTTTAAATATAATGTAAACTGCATATTTGTCCTCCTAGTCCTATTCCTATCTCCTAGTCCTATAGAATTTGTAATCCTAGTTGTTATATTGTACTTGTGATACCCGTTTAACACTATCCTTAGCAGCAAATAGAAATTATTCAAGTTTTTGAAGTCGTTTCCTATTTTTATTAAAAGTTTAATTTTGTGAAAGTTTTAGGGCATAAAAATATTAAAGTTTACAAAAAAAAAACGTTAGGCTATCCTGTTATTTTGAAAAAGTTTTTCGAAAGCATATAGAGCACACACATGCAAGACTGTTACTAATTTCAACCACACGATGTGAATAATATAGAAAAATGTCACAACCTTAATAGGTACTTACTAAAATTAATTTAAAAAACTGATTACTTTTGTATGGTGATTTTCTAATTGGTTATTATCTGTTAATTTTTCTTGATAAGAACGAATTTATTGGACGTTCTGGAGGCGTTATATCGATGTCGGAGCAACGGCGGTGTCTGATCGGGCATCGATTGTCGGATTAACTTTGTCGGATTTGACAATATTACCGATACCATTAAGTGGAATCCATTATATTTGCCTGGGAAAGCAAAACTTGAGGGTATTTCTGTTTGTAAATTTAATAAGAAATTATTTGAGTGTGATAGGATCGACATTTTAAAATGAATGGCTTAAAATAATTTATTCATTTAGGTTCAGATTTAAGATGCGTACGAATGTTGAGTTCATTGCGAACTTTCGATTATGTGGTCTACGTACATTGATTTTTGTTAATAGAATAAGATTGACAAACGAGCACACAGTCCACCTGATGGTTACTGGATGCTGTGGCGTATACACATTTACATACATCCTCGATTAAAAATCAAGAAGCAGATGCGTTGTCACCCTCGAGGGCAAAGATGGTATGTCTCTTTACCACTAAAATTGAACTCCAGTTCTCTACACTTATTATATGAAACACAACAGCTCTTTTACGCTGGTAATTTGTGAGAGCATGGTCTTTTCCCGGTCAAGCCGACCCATTTCTGTATTGTAATTTATTATGTATTTGAAAAAATATTTATTGTTGGTTCTTCCGACAACCGAGGACTCCAAATCAGTGGAGATAAATGAATTTCGGTAAGTATAATTGTATTAGATTTAATTTGTACTGATTAAAAGTAATTTAAAATAAAATGTATATAACCGTACGTAAATAATAATATATGTTCTTCTTCCTCATCATCCTCATCATCACAAGTCCACTGCTGAACATAGGTCTCCACCAAGGAATGCCACAAAGCACGGTCCTGAGCCACCTGCATCCATCGACTTCCTGCATGTCTCACCAGGCCGTCACTCCATCTAGTGAAGGGGGGCTGCCACTGGAGAACTTTTTTCCCTATCGGTTGTCAGTTCTCCGAGCTATATGGCCGGCCTATTGACATTTCAGCTTAATAATCCATTAGGCTTCCTCATCAGTTTACACAAAACTCGGCGCTGGACACGAGCTTCTCATGAAGAGAAAGGCTATTTGCTATGGAGCAAGGAATATTTTCTATAGTTGTCACGGTTGATAGACGGACTGGTGGTCCACCATACATTTCGCATCATTGACGCTACTACTTTATCTAGTTTGTGTAGTTTTTATCTGGCTTAAAAGAAAGAAACAGTTTTACCATCATGTATTAATATCGAAGGCCAACAAAATCAAATGAAAATTACCTTTGTGTCACGATAGAACCCCTAGCTATTGGAATCATCTCTTAGTCTATTCTCAAAGCACCCAAAGAGTGAGACCGGGTAATAAGGAATTTTAAACACTTGGTTGAATTCCACGTGAGCAAAAATGCGGCCAATAACTGCAAAAACAATAGCTGTTATATTAAATATATTTCATAGAAAAATCAAAGCAAACTTTTTAAAAATAATTTGTTTGTTATTTGAGAAATAATTGAAAGAAATAAAAAAATTCAGATGCCGACGGTATAAAATCAAAAGTAAACAAGGAAGTAGAGTGCCAATCGTGTGCCACTAATCTCTATGCAGGGGTGTCCAACAATGGACAGCATTGAGATCAGTTCATTGGCAACACAGGCGCGTGCCGTCCACCCACGCAAACCAGATAACAAGTTGAATACATCTGCCATCGGTGGTGTATATACGTGAAGTAGCAAGTACATATCGATAAAAGTAGCTATTTTGGTGTCACACATTATTGATAGAGGCTGCCGCCTTGACCGATTTTTAGTGAAGATATATTACCTATCAACGAAATTATCAATTTTGCAAATTTAACTCGACATTGAAGAAAATATTTTTTTAACGTTAGTCCAAACCACACTACAATTTTCTCCTGAATCGTGGAGGTAAGATTCATTAATTACATAAGGACAAACATCCAGGCACGGAGTTATTATTATTTGTAGTCTATACAAATACTTGTTCCATGCGGGATTCGAACCCGCAACTGCTGCAACTGCAACTCAACGCTAAGCCTATACTAACACGAATTGGTGCAGAGTTAGGCACCGATCCATAAAGCCAGAAGCGGCTCTGGCCAAAATTGGGACGTGTATAGATAGGCTTAGAACTATTTTTATGTTTAGATATTTATTGTGAAAAATAGTTTTAGTTAAAGATGATGATGATTAAGCTTCTTCTTCTTTGTTAACCTTTTATGAGTTACTGCTCAGGTCAGCCTTTAAAAAAATTAGTAAAATAGAAATGCGTAAATATTCAAGAAGTTTACCATGTTGAACAAAGGCATAACGACGCTTGGGTTCTTAGTGAATGCAAATACGGTACTTTTGCTTTGGTGATATTTTTTCCAATGAGCATTCTGTTTGATTTTAATTTAGAAATTTTTAATGAAATGTACCGATTTGCAGTTCATATGGCAGATTGCATTAAATACAGGTGGCTTACACCCTAATAATGACACACAAACGAAAAAAGCTATAGCAACACAAATACCCTAAATTGTTTGTCCCAATGTTTCTATTTGAACCCTAATAAATGAAATTTCAACCGCTTATTTTTTGGGCTAAAGTTTATTAAATTAAATCTAATAGTAAATAAACTGGATGTGTCCAAAAGTTTTTTTCTATAATCAACTGAGAAAAAATCTAGTGTCATTATAGCCACTTCAACCTAGTAATTTCGTTGAATGATTTCAATTTACTTCATTATATATTTATTTATGCGTAATCTTTAAATAATGAGTGATTGCCTTTATGTTGGACAGTGTAATGAATAGAGAAGAAAAGTCAAGATTTTTCAGTTATGCATTACGATGTATGTTTTTTTTATATATAAGAGGCGCAAACGAGCATACGATCCACCTGATGTTAAGTGACTACCGCCACCCATGAACATCCGCAAAACCAGGGGAATTGCGGGTGCAAAAAGGTCGTACGCGGAAGAAAACTCCTTGTGAAACGTACGGTAGTGGACCGCCAAGCATCCAGACGGTGTGGATTATATCGAGACATTGCCGCGTAGTAGGTTCACGAAATTTGGCGGCTTGGATTAATCCGAACAATTCCTCAGAGCACTCCCGTGGTATATGCGAAAGAAAATGCAAAGAGATGCAACATCTCTTCGCAACGCCAGTGAATGGAGCCGTTTGGAAAGCCCTCTGTTTTTCGGTTCTCTACACTCACCATAAGAAACACAGCAGCATCAAGCTACCATTTTATGCTAGTAATTTGTGAGAGCGTAGTCCTACTCCGGTCGAGTCGACCCTTACGTGCTACAACCATAGTACAGCTGCAGCGTGGCTCTGCCACTTTTTCTCTTTAATTAACTTATCCTGTTCGCCTTCGAGTTTGTGGGAAATTCTAACAATGGCGTAAACGAAATTTCTTAACGCTCTTACTTAATAACAATAACGGATTAATTAAATTGAACGGTATTTCGTGGTATTATAATTCTACAATGAAATTAGTACGGTAAGTAAATTTGAGATTAGAAAATGTATCCAAAATTTGAACAAAGAACTTTCTAGAACAGTGTAAACCGTAAAGGCGTGAAGTCGGTGTTTGTGATGGATTAGTTTGCTTTTAATGGAATAAAGGTGATAAACGAGCGCATAGTCCACCTGATGGTATATCAATCTCCAATTAAGAATCAAACCGCAGATGTATTTTCACGTCTGGATGGATGGAATGCCTTGTTTCACTAAAAAGAGTCTCCGTAAGTCTTTATTTCTCACAATTGTGCAGTAACCATGATAACGACTTTTTTCTATATTTGAATTATTTGAAGTGCTATTAATTTTAACAGAGTTTTTTGACACTAGGAATACTAACTAGAGTAACGTATCATTGAGGTATTACTACTACGTATAGAGAAGACAAAGCCTTGCATGATTTTGCGCCACGCTTTGCGGTACACTGTACCACAACTATTCAATGAATGTCCAACGCCCGCATAGACGAGTCGTGTTCACTTCGCGTAAATAACAACTTCAAAATGCCTGGTTGTGTTCTTAAAGACTGCAGTAAACACACCAGAACAGTGATGGTTTAACATTTCATCGGTAAGTAGGCATTAAAACGTTTAAAACTCTTTAATGTAAAGTTTTTCACATTGTTACAATGCTCACGAAAATCGGGCAAAATGTAAAATCTATGGGAGTGACTTGTTGTACACTACGTTGAACGATACGCGTAAGCGCCCTGAAATTCCTGGCGCTTATGACGATTTGGTCGAGAGAAAACTAATCCCTAATGCAAACTCACGCTGCGTGTTTTAATAGTTTGGTTAGACAACGTAACTATTATTTTAGCGTTGCAGCGAACTTTAGTTCTAACTTTTACCAAAATTAAACAAACTTTTGGTTCGGGGTGTTCGTTCTATACGCTAGTAATATAGTTCGATATAACGTTATTACATACAAATGGATTTTAACTGTAAATGCGTTTTCGCTCAA
Source organism: Parnassius honrathi (assembly GCA_018247895.1). NCBI lineage: Eukaryota > Metazoa > Arthropoda > Insecta > Lepidoptera > Papilionidae > Parnassius > Parnassius honrathi. Next base: position 9,977 of record DWHP01007549.1, read on the forward strand.
TCGCCAGAAAAATGAACGGGTATTGTAACGCTATATTTTATACTGAATGTGCTCATCATCATCATCATCATTACAGCCCTTCACAAGTCCACTGTTGAACATAGGCCTCCCCCAAGGTATGCCACAAAGCACAGCTTTGTTTGAAAACAAGTCGTGCGATTAATAATGCTATGAGATGTGTCTAGTTTTGATTGGAAATAAAAAAGCTATTTAATTTTATTCAACTGTTTGGAGGACATGTCTAGTTTTTTTTCGAAAATTCATTTTTCATTTTGAAATTATTTGAAAATATTTCGTGTCTTCATAGATATGTACTTGCGAGACCCAAAAAAAATTTAATAAAAAATCATTCACTGAGGACATGTCTAGTTTTTTTCGCCAACTCCTCAATTGAGATCTTCCTAATTTTTTCGAAGGTGGCTTAACCAAAATAATATAAATAGTGTAATATGCAATCGATATGAACAACAAAAGAATTAAATCCTTTTTTACTAAAATTTCCTCCCAAATTAAGAATCTGTCCGGTATGGATGCACACATGGACAAATATCTAGATTTAAAACTTTTTTTTGTACTTGTTCTTTATGGAAATCAAACAACAATTATTGAACGTCTCATTCGTCGTCTTGTCGCAACAATAATTATTAACGTCAAGTTTTTAAATCCCAGTTTTGCAATTGTTTCTATTATTTTGGGCCTACGAAAGTTCTTAATAGTTTTCTTTATCTGTTTATTAAAATATTTAATAGAATGAATTTTGCAAAATCTAAACCAACTGGACAAATTTATTGTTAAAAATGTTTATAATGATATTCTAAGTAGCAATACATTGAGTATCAACATTTTGAATGGTACTTACATTTTTGAAATACGATTTTTTATCATAATATTTTTTTAATAATACATATAGCATTTTAGTGACAGTATAATAC
>DWHP01007550.1:0-10907 GCA_018247895.1 Parnassius honrathi
GCCAGCAGTGAAGGACCACGTCTCGGTACCGTAGGTCATCACTGGCAACACGCACTGGTTGTACAATTTTGTTTTTTGGTTTTGAGGTATACATCTTCCTGTATCCACACATTCCTTCCGTACGCACTGAAGGGTGAGGGGGGTCTAGAATGTGGTGCCACCTTTTCGGCCAATCAGAAGAGCGCCCCGCCGAGATGGAAGTGGTGGAAACGGCCTTCCCATGCATGGATGCGCACTGCCGTCCCTCCTTCTTCTTGCATCGTAGTTCAACGACTCCACTAATTGTTATCGCACCTCTGTGGCAGTCGGCCACAGAACCACTGGAAGTAACCGCCTCGCATAGTGCGAGTTGTCGTCGCGCACCGCCTCTTCCACCCACCACCAGACCGGGAGTATCGTCCGCGCGGCACCGGAAGGAACTCCATCCCGGCAAGTGCGTTTTTCTTTTTTTATTTGACTTGAGCCGTTTTTTTTGTTTTCACCGTCACCTTCTTCTCCCTACTGGCTCAAGTAGACCTCCCTCTAGGCACTGGTGAAGTAGTAGGTTTGAAAGAGCGAGTGGATCGTTCAAGGCTGTCGAGTGCCACGTCAACCATCTTGTTTTGGGGTATCGGGGCAATTGGCATCACCATTTCTGGTCCATTCGAGCGGACTTGGAATAGACGTCCTGTGCCCTTACGGCTGAACCAATTCCTTGGTCAATGCACTCTAGTTTGTTAACATTGGAAATTTTACCAGCGGTACGCCGTAATGTTGAATTCAAAATTGAAAATAAATTAAATTTCTTTGTAGCTTTATTTGCATAGACGGTTACTTATTTAGTTTGACCCGCTGTAGTTTTCTGTTTACCTAATTCCACTATTTGTAATATTTATACAAGTGATAAATTCTAAATTCCTTTAAGGTCGCATAATACACACAAAAGTTGATTGTTACTACGGAAGAACTCTACGCATACCAACGTCGCGCGTAATAATTTATCACATCTTTAGCGAGCTACCACCTCACGCAAGAAAAAATAATCGTAACAAAGTGTTTGATTTTACGTCGTTTTGTGGAAGAGTGATATGTGACTAGTAAACATTTAACATTAACATATTTTGAAACTTTCGTCTTCCATCGTCGTACGATACTGTTCGTGATAATTTAATATTAATTGGAGTGAACAAGATGTCAGTAAGTGGAAATGAAATTAAATTCAAAACTCCTTACGCCAAGAGGGACGTACTTTTTTCACGTATACAATATATAAGTAATCCACAAAAAATATTAACGTAGAATCAGTGCGTGAGACGTTTTGATGTGAAATCGAAACGGTGGACTCCTCGAGGCTGTATTACGCAAATATACTAGACGAAATTAATAATTTAGAACTTCAGATCGACCCTAAATATACAGTTAATTACCAATCACTTCTATCGTTTGAAGACATGTTGTGCCTCATAAAAAGGACGGTAGCTGTTACAATACTCAACCCAGAGCTAAGTAAAACCGGAAAATCAGGTAGGTCCATGTGAATTACTTAGATTGCCCCCTACAGATATCCCGGTACTTAATGGTGATATTAAAATGGCTGTTGTTAATTAATAGCTTTCAAAACACTATACACAACAATCCACATCACGGTGTCATCAGGGAAGACAAACTTACTTCCAAGTTACGTGTGGTGCTCGATGCTAGTGCTAAAACTAGCACCCACCTTTCTCTTAACGATATTCTTTATAGTAAGAAAAATTTGCAGGGTAACTTATTTAATATAATAGTAAATTTTCGTTTGTTTCGTATTACATTATCCACCGATATTCATCAAATGTTCCTTTTTATAGGGGTCCGTGAATGCGACCGTCGATTCCAGCGCATTTTATATCGCTTAGACCCAAAGGAACCTCTAAAGGTGTTTGAATTTAAACGCATTTGTTTTGGTTTAAAGTCGAACCTATTTCATGCGCTACGCACGGTAAACCAGCTTGCCGCCGATGAGGGTCCTCCTTATCCTAAGGCTAGGAAGGCAATTGAAGGTGATTTGTGTGTGGATGATTTCGTGTACTCGGTCGATAGCGTAGAGGAGGTCATCTTAACCACCGCCGAAGTTATAAAGCTCATGAAATCGGATCAATTTTATCTCGTCGTCTGTAAAAAAAAAACTCGACGATTTTGACACGCACTAGATGCTCGGTTTGTGTTGGTCACCGAAGTCCGATGTATTTAGCCTTAAAGTAAACCCGCCCGCGGAAACGTGTACAAAGCGCCCAATACTCTCATGCGTTGCTAGATTATGGGATGTCGTGGGTTTCGTAGCCCCGGTGTTGTTATACGCTAAGCTTGTGATTAAACTACTTTGGTTATGTGAATGTGTAACATTGTTCATTCGTGGCTACGTTTTAGGGAGGAACTTCCTTTACTAAGGGAAATTAAAATACCACGTCATACGAACGTCGGTAAAAATATCATCGTCACTGTCGTTGGGTTTGCAGACGTTAGCGAGAAGACTTATGGGGGCGTTGTATATTTTCACGTCCAAAACAATGGCAGGAATGTGATCAACCTCATTAGCTCTAAATCTAGGGTCTCCCTCCGTAAGATTGTCTTTTTCTCGCGCCTAGAGCTTTGCGCGATTTTGGTCTTTGCCAAGCTTATCACCGCGCTTACCAGTGCGTGTAGTGATCGAGTTCACATAGACAAAATATTTGCCTTTTCCGACTCAATCGTCGCCTTATGTTGGGTTCATTCTTCACCCCACCGTTGGAATACGTTCGTCACGTACCGAGTAGCCAAGATCCAAGCCGAGTTAGGATCACGGAGCTTTTATCATGTGTCCGGTACGGAAAACCCTGCTGATTGTCTACCTCGTGGACTCACTCCGATGCAAATAATGGACCACTCGCTTTAGTTCCAAGGACCTTCTTGGATTCACTTGGAAACTTCGCAGTGGCCCATAGCCGATTTCGTCTCTTCGTCAGTGTCCAACCACCGGAAGAGAAAAGGCTCGCTCTGGTTGCGAATGCTTTGAGTGGGGTTTCTCCAATCATTGCTTTGGCGAACCGTTCCTCCTGCTTCTTGTCAGCATAGCTTATATTATTAACAAAATGACCGTCAATTGAGCAGTCAACTCCGGCATTACTGAGCTACATGATCAGACTGTTCATGTACGGGTTGAAAAATTGAGGTGAGCTAGGGCCGCCCATCCCTCACCCTGCACTCCAACCTGTACTCCGACGAATATGAGCCAGCCCACTTCACACAGTTAGTTTGGTTGTGATACCAATATTTGAAGAGGTTAATTACTTCTTTGGGTGTGCTAGTTTCCTGGTTAAGTTTATCCCATAGAACGTTGTACGAAACCAGGTCAAATGCCTTCAACAGGTCTAAGAAACACGCGTAAACCGGCATTTTTCGCGTAGTGTAATACTGGACAGTATGCTTGAGTCGCAGTATGGCAGTTTTAGTTGAAAGCCCCGGCCTGAAACCAAGCTGAGGCTCATGAAGTTAAATGTGTTGGCTGAGTTGCTTATCAAGTATACCGTCCAGAACCTTCGCAACTACGGTATCCAAAGATATTTGGCGATAATAGGACCCAACGGAGGCATCACTAGTCTTATTTTTAATATTGATACAACCATGGTTTTTATAAGCTCTCCAGGTAAGTACGCACGTCCTAGACATAGGTTAAACAATAGAGTTAACACCCTTGGCAAGTGCACACCCGAATGTTGAAAGTGCTTAATGCTGAGGTCGTCGTGACCAGGAGACTTACCCCTAGTCTTCCCACTTATTACACGAGCTATATCCTCAGTTTTAATACGGTGATATTCTGTACTTAATTCTTGTTCAGCAATAAGCACCAGCTGCGTCGACCTAATCCAAGATTAAACCTTAAAAATATCTATAAATAATTCAGATACCTCACCTGGCTCATGTTGACCCTTGACGCTGTATTAAACTTTTTAGTGTATTTTCAGAACGCCCTAAAGTCTTATGACTTATGATGTTTGGCCAAAATGTCCTGTTTAATTTGTGCCTTATAATCTTGACACCACTTAAGTCGAGACTTAAAACGCTTTCTGTTCTCACATATATTTTCATATAACACGCCAGATGTAGGTTTACCGCATCATTATGTATCTCCTTTACGTGCCTGTTCCACCCCGCTATGTTTTTCTTTTATTACAACGTACTTTATAACTATCAACTGCAGCTTCCTTTAATACGTTAACTATAGAGCTATATAAAATATCAATATGTGCTTTATGATCCACATTATTACATATTTGATCAGCGCAACATCTAAATACCTCAGGGAGAATGATAGTTTTTAATTTTCTGTTACAAATATCGTGATAATAATTTATTTGTTCGCTGTTCCTTTCCCCCATCTTATCATATTACAAGGCTTTGTATTAAATATCATTTTCATTTTAGGAGGCAACCTAGCTAGCTCACAATACACTTCTAATGATAGATGATCCGACCAGTATACGTCATAATTAACCTTTACTTTATTTACACATTACACAAGCTGCCTCAGTAGTGAGACAATGATCAAGCCGTCGCGTACATTTATGCGCTTCACTAACATAAGTGTTAGTATTAGAAGATACTCCCAACTTGATCACATCAGCACAGAGCCAACTTCGCTCTTCACAAAAATTCATTAGTTCAGTGAAAAACTATTCTTTCGAATGAGCGTTAAAATCACCGAGAATGAAAATATATTCCATTTCACTACTTTCAATTACGCCATTAATTTCGCTTAAAACCTCCGTAAACTCACTCAAATTATCCACACTGTCTACCGGCATATACACAAAAATACTAATGAACATCGATCTGCTACACTCAATTTGATTTGATTAGATGGTCTTGTTTTCATATCCAACGCCACTCGGAGTCCGAGCAGCAATTATATAATCAAATCATATTGTGAGGAGCTGCGTAAGGTCAGTACAAAATAGTTGGGAAAATCCAAAAGTGCACGCCTCATGAGAGTTTAATTAAATTTTGATGAATGTAATAAATTATATTCCTGACTTTTAAAATATACGTGTTTTAAATTTAGCGCTCTATTATTTTCACAGGTAGTGTCATCTACAGGGAAAAAATTAACGATGTTTACCAAAATAAATCGATTACACAAAGTATAAAATTGATTTAGGCTGTATGGTACATTTGTCTTTGGTCTATCAAGGGTTAAAAAAAAGAAAACGCCTAAATCATATTATTAACATAATACGCGTACTATAAATATTATAGGCTATTGATATGAAATAGGGAACCAGTTGATGTAATTCTGAGGCTTATAAAAAAAACCCGGTCTCGGTATGTTAATTTATTTGGAAGTTATCGTGACCACATACAAAATGAAAATTCGGATGTTCACATAAATTTTTTTTCAAATCGTTTTTATCATAGTGACAAGTTTAACAAAATGATTTTTTAGAAAATATTAAGATAGATTAATAAGCGTTTTCTTGATATACGGCTACTTTTATTATCGTATAAGTGCAATATTATGATTATCACAGAGGTATTTTAAGACTATAAAATTGCTTGACGAAGTGTTAACTTTAAAAGCAACTGCTAAACAATATTCATTCGTACCTGTGATTTCATCAATTTTATCGTTGAGAGCAATCGTTTCTTCTAACATTCTGCGAAAAAAAAATCAATTATGATTTATATATGCCGTAGTGATGAGCAAAGCAAGACCAAGATCAAGACATATTTGGTATTGGTCTCGGTCTTGCTTGTCCGGTCTTAGTCTTGGTCTTGCTCAAATACTTGTTGTCTTGGTCTTACGTATTCAGTCTTGATCTTGATCTTGGTCTTGCTCATTTAGGTTTTTATAGGTATAAATGATCAACAATTATTATCTATAACTAAACTTTATTTATAGCAGCTTCTAAAAGCGGGTGGAAAACCGATACTTACAAGTCCTTCAGAAGCTCTTAAATTCCGTCCTCCATGGTGACACTACTTCCGAGGCGTGGAGCAGAAGTGCAGTGGTCTTGTTCTTCAAGTAAGGCGACAACGCTCTCCTTAAACTCTATAGACTGATTTGCCTTCTGAGCTACGTCTACGTGCTAGTTTAGCGTTTCGAGAGTTATTACGAATCGTCTCGCACGCAGACTCGACGACTTCCAGCCTACAAGCTGGTTTCCGAAAAGGCTTTAACACCATAGACCACATACATACCCTTCGGCAGATTGTACAGAACTCTGAAGAGTACAATCTGCCACTTTGTCTTGCGTATGTGGACTATGAGAAAGTCTTTGATTCTGTCGACATTTGGACGGTGCTCTAGTCCCTTTATTGGAGCCAAGTTAATTTGTTGGTATATCGAAATGTTTGTTGAAGTAGGGCTACGACTGCTATCCGAGTATAGAACCAGAGTACGAAACCTATCCAACTACAGAGAGGTGTAAGACAAGGTGACGTAACGTCTCCAAAACTCTTCACTGCTGCATTGGAAGACGTTTTCAAGCTATTGGACCGGAAAGGATACTGTATTAACGTCAATGGCGAGTACATAACTCACCTTCGATTTGGCGACGTTATAGTCCTTATGGCAGAATCGCTGGAGGATTTTATGCTCAATGACCTCAATAGTGTCTCCCAACGGATAGGAATTAAGATGAACACGGAGAAAACAAAAGCCATGTGTAATGTACCACGTCACATCTATGCCGATGGTTGTTGGGAGCACTAAGCTAGAATTCGTTGCCGAGTAGGTTTACCTCTGGGACACGTTGTCCGACTAGGTGAGTCCCACTTTAGCCTAGAGGTCAATCGACGGATTCAACACCGCCGGGCAGCGTTCGGGAAATTACGACACATTTTCTTGTCAGGCATACCTTAAACCTCAAAACTAGATTGTACAATCAGTGCGTGTTGCCAGATCTGAGACGTAGTTTTTTACTGCTGGCCGTATGAGGAGGCTCAAGGTCGCTCACCGAGCTATGAAGAGGGGTACGCTCGGAGTTTCTCTGTGCGATAAACTTAAGAATGAGGACATCCGCAGTAGAACCAGTGTGACCGACATAGCCAAACGGATTAGTAAGCTAAAGTATCAATGGGCCGGCCATAATGTATGTATGTGTAATGTGGGGCAAAAAGGTACTCAAGTGACAGCCTCGTACCAGCAGGCGAAGTGTAGGGCGTCCCCCCACTAGATGTCGTGACAGCCTGGTAAGACATGCAGGAAATTGATGGATGCGGGTGGTTCGGAACAGTTTTTTGTGGCATTCCTGGCAGTCCCTGCGGGAGGCCTATTTTCAGCAGTGGACTTGTGAAGGGCTGTAATGATGACGACGATCTCCCGCCTTTTTCCCTCTGTCGCCTCTTACGACACCCACGGAGAGTATTTAGTGAATATCAAGGGTAACTAATAATTATTGATACAAATTACAGAACAAATTATCACTTTCCGTTTATGTTGACCCCTGGGAAACCGATATCAACCACTTTGGGAATCGCTGCTTTACTGCATCTAGTACCTTCTCCCGGTTAGCAAAATGTAGGGCGGCTCGCTTATAGATGGAATCACGGCCTGGTAAAAGATGCAAGAAGTTTTTGCATGATAGATGCAGATGGCTTAGAACCGTCTTTTTGGCGTTTCTTGGGAAAGCCTATGTCCAGCAGTATACTTTGATGATACCACAGCTATAACCGTAGCGTTTGACAATGGAAACTTATTTTTCCTGTTAATAAAGTCTTCATTGGAAGGTGATACCTGTCCTTGTCCTTCTCTAGTTGTCGGATAGTGAGACGTTGCTTGCTCGCCTGCGCGGCGTGCACCTGCAGCTCGTGCTCCAGCTGCTTGCGTCTCTGCTCCTGCAGGGCCAACATTTGCAGGTTCTCCAGCGCTTCATCTGTTTGCAACTTGTTTATGTAAACATTTTACAAAATGAAAGCGAGAAGCCATGGTAGCTTAGAAGCTAAGCGCGCGCCACACATTTCATAGTAAGCAAGCAACGTAAGTTCGATCCCCGTCGATTTACCACCCTGCAATAGAATTACGCTCAATTGAATGCTCAATAGTGAAGGAAATCATCGCGAAGAAACTTGCGTGTCAAAGGCATATAATATTTCGAGGATATGTGAGATTATCCATCACTGGAGTAACGTGCCTGCCTAATCGCTTTACAACTCTCAGAAATAAGAGGATTGGGCTGAGCATGGGGACATACATAAACTGTGATTGAAATGAGCCGACTGTTCACATACCGGTTCATAACTACTCAGTTCATGCATCACCCGCATTTTACTATTAAGGGAGGCTTCAGAAATATTTAAATATAGTTCGCAGACAGTAAGTCGCAGCCAAAAATACGAGTATGCTTATGAGCACACGACTGAAGTAAAACTTCTTTAGCTCCATCTGTATGTATATATATGTATATTCACAAAACATGAATTTTAAAATGAATTTGCAATTTTAAATTCGCTTCAAACGTAGAAAAGTTTAATGTATTAAACAAAATCTAAATTCATTAAATTGTTCAATGCGAAATAAAATTTCGAAATTTAACTGACTATAAGAGAAAGAGAGAAAGAAAATGTGCGCGCACACCGCTCTCTCTTGCTTATCTCGCCCGATCACACTTTTAGTGACGCTTTCGTCACGCGTTCGCCAGTTTATTCCCTAAGTCAAGCGTGCGTAAAGAAGTTATACTTCAAAAATTGCCTCTTATAGCGCGAACGACATAATCTCAGTCAATAATACATATTAGTTTATCTAAAGTTGTAAATCGGTCTTTAATTAGTAAAGATAACAGCCTACATACATCCCATTGCTGGACACAGACCAAAAAGAGTTTTTGAAGCAGTAAACTTAACCGATAAACTTTTATTTAAAACGCAACTTCTTAATTACGAGTATACGACATTAAATTATTAAAAGTTAAATATAAGTAAACGTAAGAAACCCTGATTGAGTAGAGATTTTAATAACAATTTTTAATTAAATAAGTTGTACATATCCCTAAGGATTGAACAATAGGGAGTAAGTTTCATTGAAAATAGAGAATAAGTTTATGCTTATATACTTATTTCCTTTCTACCTACAATATTTTCTTTGACCGCAGTTAGTAGTATTTAACCATAAATTAACAATTTAATTTTGTTAGCGGGAATCGAATGCGGTTTCTTCGCGTTGACGGCGGAGCGCTTAGATCCTTTTAAGCGTTTTACTACAAAATATTATAGGTTTTCACAGTAAACTTACTCTGTATTTTCTGAACATTCTTGTTCAAAATGTCTTTCTCCCTGTTGAGATTCTCGATCTCCCTTTTATCCGCTTCCGCGTGTTTGTTGGTGAGTATGATCTCCCTTTCCATCACACTTACTTGCTGGCGAAGCCGCTCTCTGAACAAAATTTTAAAATTATATTAACGAAGCTATTGTGACAACCTGGCGTGGTAGCGTAAGAGAAGTTACTACCCATGACATCCCGTGGGTGTCGTGACGCGGCAGACGGAAAACAAACAGAAGATGGACAGCAGAACTTTGGTGACGTAACAACTAGATATAATAAAATATTGCGGTTGCCAATAGGCTTGATCCCCTATGAGGCAATCTATGGGGAATTAATATGTTTAGCAATGGACATTTGACAAGCTGTAATAAATGGATGTATGAATTATTAGTAACATAATACTTTTTAAACAGTCCCACCATACAGCAATTCACCTAATAGTAAGTGGATGCTGTGACCCATCTATCCTCAATTAAGAATCTAAATGCAGATGAGTTGTCGCCCCTTGAAGACTAATCTCTCTCTCTCTCTGCCATAAGTCCTGGGACGAGATTTTTTTGCTCAAACCTCTCCCGGTTCCGACGGCGAAAAAACGCAGTCAGTCTGAGGAGGAGTCCCCCAAAGTCCAGCCCAGGAAATCTGTGAAGCTGGTCGTAGCTGGCTCCGCACATGCAGGAATTCACAATTCGAGTCCTATGAGCGTGGAGCAGATGCGGCTGGTCTACCGGGCGCTAACACAGGCTATCGCTAAGACGGTAGGAGCAGCGGTAAAATGTAAAGCAGGGGTCAAGAGCGCCAGTAAAGGACATCTTCGTCCTCAGCAGACCAAAATGACCTTTGCCCTCCCCCCGCCTATAAATGGCTAACCCTAAGGGTTAGGCGAGGGTCCTCCATGCAAATCTTCGCCATGCAGCAGCAGCTTCTGCCGTGGTGGAGGCTTGTTTTGTAGGGGACTATATCGACCTCGCCCTCATACAAGAGCCTTGAGTGGCCAACGGTCAAGTTCTGGGATTGTCGGCTGCCGGTAAGATCTCAGCCGATACTAGGCAGTAGACCTACAGCTTGTATAGTTTACAATAAAACATTGAACTTTTAGCTGTTCCAGAGTACTTCACCACACGACACACAGCCTGGGGAAGCACTAACATCAACGAAAGAGGTCAGTTACTTTATGACTTTCTCATCTCAAACAGCCCGGTAAGCCAACTTAGGGTGTACACCAACTTTTGTAACGTATGCTATGCAAGAAGTGTTAGACATTACGCTCTGCTACCAGAATTGTTACGGCCCTGAGTTGCCCCGACAAAAGTCGACAGGATTAGGGCCCATAGTAATCCCAGCTCGACGAGCAACAGAGGGGAGGCCCCGAATGGCCTATGGAGATTTATTGTACATATGACTAGCAAGCAAACCAACTTACCTAGGTCCGGAGTAGGGTCGACCACAAGGCGTCGTCAGTGTTATGTATAGGTAGTGTGGGTGTATATGTGTAAGAACGTGTATCATATGATCTGACTTCACCGAGGTAGGCGGCCACACCCATTGTCGTTGCACTGCTTCAAAGGACGTCCTCACTACCGGGCGCCGAACTCCAGTCTAACGTCACTTAGCACAAAACTATAGTCTAAGAGTAACGCGACCTTCTTTCGAATCA